>CM055211.1:9364940-9397440 GCA_029224185.1 Karalla daura
GCAGCCTCATAAAGGCCAAATTGGATAATTTGAGGGAAATTGGACAGAGGTCATATCTCATCTCCATCTCTCTACTTTGCTTTTTTTGTTTTTTGGGAAAGGTTCAGACATCGTCACGCAAGCATTCGTGTGTGTGTGTGTGTGTGTGTGTGTGTGAGAGGCTCTGCAGAGCTTTTCCGGGGCCTCGACAGGAAATCTTAAAAAGGTCAAACTGCTTCCAATGAAGGCGAAGTTAGAAATTGTAAAAAAGCCGAACGCGACTTTACGTTTCCTGACACGGCCGTGAAACCTGGTTAGCACAGCAGCGTGGGATGGAACCAGCGTTCCCCGGCCTCTGGGATGCTCCGGATGGTTCAGAGGGAACGCCGCCTGGCCTCGAGTCACACAGAGTCAAGGGAAGTTAAAAACAGGAAGCGACATTCCCACATGTGAAAATATGTTAGCAAACCAGTCTGAGGCCTGCCTGATGAACACAGAGTCATATAGATAGATAGATAGATAGATAGATAGATAGATAGATAGATAGATAGATAGATAGATAGATAGATAGATAGATAGATAGATAGATAGATAGATAGATAGATAGATAGATAGATAGATAGATAGATAGCATTCTGTAGCTTCGATGCTAACAGTGGAGAAGACGTGTAAATCCTCTCTCCGCAGGTAACGTAACTTTACGTTCCAGCTTTATTACTTCGCCAAAAGGGAAAACAGAAACAAAAAGCTCCGCTCACACAATCCCACACACACGCTCACACAGACACACACACACACAGACACACACACACACCCTCTCCCAGACAATAGCCAGGACCAGTAGGAATCCCTCCTAATTTGACTTGCTCCACAGGTGGTCGCCAGCTGCCTGCTAACAGGTTAGCGGGGCCCCGGCGGAGCCACCGCGCCATTTTTCATTTTAACCGGAACAATAGACGACTGCTCAGGTCCTGCGACCAGGAGGTCGTCCTTTCTTTCTTTCTTTCTCTCTTTCTCTTTCTTTCTTTCTTTCTTTCTTTTTTCCACTTGGCAGAGCCTGGAGGTAAATGGCGGCTCTGGGCTGCAGACAGTGGCAGCTTTTGTGTTTGGGTCTGAGGCTGAGGGACGGGGGCCGTGTCAGAAATTCCCCCTGTCTGAGTTCACATGATTCACTGAGAGGCCTGTGTGTGTGTGTGTGTGTGTGTGAGAGACAGTCGGAGCTGTTCTCTGCTCGTCTATTCATGTCCACACCGGAGGGGAAGACCCGGCGTGGACGCTGCTGGAGGCTGGACGCCTGCTTCTACTCAAACACACACACACAACCAGCTCTCACACACACACACACACACACACACACACACACACACACACACACACACACACACACACACACACACACAACCAGCTCTCACACACACACACACACACACACACACACAATCAGAGATCAGAACTTCCAGGCTCAGTCAAACCCAGTGACTCTCATTCCGACCGGGAATCCCTTCAGTTTGCTCTCAAACCTTCAGCATCGACTTGTATGTGATTTTACGGCCTGTATTAGTTTAATCACCGTCCTGATCTGGAAACTTCTAAACTTGTTACGTATGAACACGTAATTCTACATGACACACACGCACACACACACACACACACACACACACCTGTTTGTGTGGAAGTTAGTCAGCCTGTAGGTCGGAGCGTGCTTCGTCGTGTGAACCTCTTTGTTGTCAGCGTCTCAGCTGTTTCTGTAGTTTGACAGTTCATTTCAGTTTTTGTAAAATGTAGAAGATATTTTTTTTAGATTTGTAGTCTTTACTTATTTAACCGATATTGAAGGATCCATTGGGAGGGTTGATTGTTAACTCAGGTCCAGTGTTGTAATGTTACAACATCACAAGCTTTAAATAAAATCTGATTCAGAGTTCCAGAGATAACTCATCATGTTTGTCTTTTGGACATTGTAATAAATAATATGGTTTAAACCTTGATGTCTTGACCAGAAAACACTCTGTAGATCATGTTTGTGTTTCTGTCCAGTAGCATTGTGAGGACAGACAGTAGGGAGGAAACATTCCCAGATTTATTTATTTTTAGGATGTTTTCAAGTGATGTTGTAATATTGCGACTTGTGAGGCTCAGGGAGTGAACGTCATCATCATCCTGAGAGTGAAAACATTTGTTCCGAAGCTATGTCCGTCTGGAGGATGATTTCCTGCTCCTTCCGAACATGGAAGCCCAGACGTGACTCCCGGGGCCGGCAGACACCTGACCCTCCGGTCGGAGCGCCGCAGCTCCGCTCAGCGGCTGCGGCTCACAGATGGAGCGTCCCTGAGGGAAGACGGAGCTGAGGGGGAAGGAAAGGGGGAGAAGCCGCAGAATTCCAGGATTGAGGATCGGACATGAAATCCTGTGACTCTGCTGGCGGCCGCGGGGATCGCTGCACCATCAGATCTCTGGCACGTGAACGGACTCAAATGAATAACAATTTGCTCTATGCAAATTGAGGGTAATATTGTCCAAAATTACAGGGAGAATTGCTGAATTTGTCATTGGAATAGCCTTGGAAAGAAACAGTTTTTCCTGGCAGCGGGTGAAACGGTGGTTGCTGGCACGCCGGGTGTTTCATTGGACTCGGCTAATGTCCGTTCTGCTGCCGGAGAATGGAGTTTCTCTCTAATGAAACCGCGCGTTTCCAAAAGTGAGGAAGAAGCAGGAGAAGAGGGATGACTTCATCTGGATCCCCAGCGCTCCGTTCTCCCTCTGTGCAGCTTCGTCACCTCGCAGACAGATTTGTGCAGAAGGAGCTCTGCTGCATCCAGTGTTATTACTGCAACTGTCAGAGTCCATCCCGTCACCAGCACTCCAGAAGTGTTGGAAAGTTGTGTCATCTCTCCCTAGATATACGTGGCATCACGTTAGCGTTAGCATCGAAACAAAGCAGTTAGTTCACATAGTCTGCACTTACAGCATGTCGGGGTTTTTTGGATTCAAAGACATGAATGAAAATCTACAGTTTTGGTGCTATAATAATTCTTTGTTGTGTCAGATTACGTTAGATTGAGAAAAACCAGAAGAACAAAATAGTGAAGAGTGACAGAAACATAACATCTAGTTGTTGTTGCTCTTCACATCTCTCTCTCTCTCTCTCTCTCTCTCTCTCTCTCTCTCTCTCTCTCTCTCTCTCTCTCTCTTTGTTAATTACTTGGTTTTATTATCGGGGTTCAGATGAGGCCTCGTCCCTCAGGGTCACCTGACACCCCGCTCCTCATCACCCCCCCTCCTCCTCCTCCTCCTCCTCCTCCTCCTCATCATCGTTGTCCCTTCTCCCCAAAATAAACCCAGCGCGTGGCTTCATTTATCTCCTGCAGCTGCTGTTTGTTGTGAGCGTCCTGTCACAGCGGATAAAGGAAGTTTCACCTGGTGGCTCCGAGCGCCGCGCTCCACATTTATCCGCTCTGATGTGTGATGTCACCGCCGGCTCCTCTGAGCCCCCCCCCCCCCCTCCTCCCCCTCCCCCCCCCCCCCCTCCTCCTCCCACCCCCTCCGTCACATCTCCTGAAGTCGTCACGTTACAGTAGTGAGCGAGGCGCCGTCTACCTTAATGCTAAATAATTAGCTAGCGCGGCGGGATCATCGCGGCTAGCTCGGGGGGCTAAACTCGCTTTGATCATTACGTTAATTAGATGTGGCTCGTTTGACAGGTCGGAGCTAAAAAACAGGTAGGTGTCATGTTCACCTCGCACAACACGCTCCAGCACCTGGTGTGTGAGCGCCGCCGCCGCCAGACGCTAACGCGAGGCGACGTCCCAAAAGGGGCAGGAAGGGCCGGGGCGGGGGGGCGGGGGGGGCGGGGGGGCGAAACACACCCCGGCTCTGGTTGGCTGGTGTGCGGGGCGGCGTGTTTCTTTTTTTTTTTTGGCCAGGAGGAGCAGAGGAGCAGAGGAGTCAGAGGAGTCAGAGGAGTCATGTTGTCAGACCTCAGTGTCAGCGCGCGTCACTAGCGGCGGCCGCGGGGCGAATTAGCCGTGTGTTTCCAGAGATGTGTCAGAAACGGTCTGGGTCCAGAGCGTCAGAGCAACCGTGTGCTAACAGGGACCTAAACCAAAGTCAAACGCCACCGGGAGGAGGAGGACGAGGAGGAGGAGGAGGAGGAGGAGGAGGAGGAGGAGCATCCCTCAGGATGGTGGGCCTAGTCAGAAAAACACATTTAGGTAATCCAAAGATTACTAATCAAAGCTAATGAAAAGGTTAGCATTTTAGGCGTTTTGAGGAGGGGCAGTTTTCCACCTCCTCCTCTTCCATCTCCTACCCCTTTTCCTCCTCCTCCTCCTCCTCCAGGAGAATCAGGAGGAGGAGGAGGAGGAATAGGAGAAACTCACCTATGATTTATTTAAACTCAAAAAGGCTCCAAACGATAAATTATTGCACATCTGTGTCCTCACGCCACCGTCGTCCTGTTAATTAATTCATCCCTAACGAGGTTTTCACAACGAGGTCGACACACGACAGGAAGCAGGAGGAGGTCAGAGGTCACGGGGGGGGGGGTATGTTTACTGTATTTCCATTAAAGTCTGAGGTATTGATTATGGCTGATCGTGGGCCTTATTGTGATCAGTATTATTGTGTAAATGTTGTCGTCAGTGTAGAAGTCGTAGATCAATACTGTTCGGTTCAGTGGCGTAGCTACGCAGAGCAGCGTCACGTTCCTCACGTTGGATCAGAAACAAAGAGCGTCTCCATCCAGATGTTTCATCTGCAAACAGGAGGACGCAGCTCCTCTCTTTTCATTCGCTCTAAGCGTGCAGCAGGAATCTGAGGCGACCCAGATGAAGGAATCTGCGTTTCTGTCACCTCGGTGGCAGCTCCACAGACGAGAGCGACGGAGATTCCTCCCGATCCAGAGAATCAAGAGAGAGAGTCAGAACGAGTCCAACTGCAATTAGCAGCGAGCAACTGAAGCTGCTTCAAAGACCCGAGGACGACTGAGCTGCAGCTGCAGGTGCACCGGTCCAAACATCTCTGGAGGAACATGAGAACGCGTCCTTTCAAAGTAAAAGTCCAGTTAGAAGAGACGCCTCTCTATGTAAAGTTACGTTAGCTTCATCTGAGCTGGAGCTACTGTATGATGAAGCTAGCAGCTTCTTCTGAACTTGTCTAGATAGTGTGTCCCCATCTCAGACTGCTTCTGAGGTGGGGATGTGTCCCTTACTCCTACGTGAAGTCAGGCTAGCTTCCTGTGAGCTCGAGCGAGCTGCAGTCGTAGGTGGAGCTGATCCAGACAGAGACATCGGCTGGTTGGTTGGACGTGAAGTCACCTTAGCTTCACTGCTGCAGAGCGAGTTTGTCGGGCGCTCTGGGCTCTCTTCCTCCACATCCAGCTCGGAGCTGCGCTCACTAGTAATTAGTGTCTTCAATATGTCGAACCATCCCACATACCTGTTTCATCAAACCGCGTTCTGGGCACGCGTTCAACCTTCAAAGGCGGCGTTTGAAAAAGGACTCGGTGCAAAAAAAAAAACACAAAAGCGAGTGGTGTGTGAAGCTCCTTTTGATCTAGATCATTAACGTTTTGGAATCAGGAGTTGACATAAGGCCCGGTTTTGTTGCCGCACTCCTGGATCCGTTTCTGTGCGGTGGAAGTTGAAGATGTTTGGAAAATTGCTCCGATTATAGTGTTCATGTGCCATTTGATAGCGGTTCCAAGAACAAGGGGAGCGGCAGCCAAACCAGACTAGACCAATAAGAGCTGGCGGGACCGGCCGTCCTTTCACAGACCACATGCTCTCTCCTCCGAGTGGACACATTTTATTATCATGCTAATGGACTTTGTAATTTTCGGCGTGAACAGCCGCACGGTGTCGAGATCTCAGCACCAATTAAGAGGAGCGAGCGGAGGAACAATGGGAGGAGGCAAGGTGCCGCTCCGCTCCGCCGCTGCACTCTGAGCCGCTCGTTTCTTTAGTTTGTTTTATTTTTCAGCTTCAAAAGCTTCTTAGAATAAAAAAAGAGAGAGAGAGAAAAGTCGCGTTTCAAAGCTCGGCTCTTCATCGTTTTCCAGGAGGAAACATCAGACGTGACACGGATGCGATTCTTTTTCAACGCTGCATCAGAACGTTCCGGATCCCAGAACCTGGTCCATCAGCATCTCCTCCTCCTCCTCCTCCTCCTCCTCCTCCTCCTCATCCCTCCCTCCTCCTCCTCCTCCTCCTCCTTCACGAGCCCACAGGCTGCGATTCCGAAGAAGAATCACAAGAAATTCATTTCCTGTCTCGGTTGGAAAATAACAAAGCATTCCTCATGACAGGCCCTCGTCTCTTCCCGTCATCTGCGGACCACAAGTCGAGTCCTATTAATAGCTCGTCCTTCCTCTTCCTCCTCTTTATCACTACCAGACTCCCTCGTCCTCATCAGGTGATTCGATTAACGCGGCCCAGATGTGCAGGAAGAGGCTCCGAGGTTCCGACAGGGAAAGGTGCAAAAGCAGGAGGGGAGAGAGGGAGGAGGAGGAGGAGGAGGAGGAGGAGGAGGAGGAGGGAGGAGCGTTCCCTCTTTCTTTATTTGGAGGCGTCCACATTAAATTAAATATTCAGTTTGATTCACTCTTTAATTCTGACCCAGTTCACAGTAATTAGGTTTCCACTGTTCTGCCTCCTCAGTAAACACACGTGTTCCGAGCGGAGCTGGGAGTTGGGAGCGTTATCTGCATCGGAGGCAGATTCCTATCGACGCTCCTGCTTCCAGCTCGGACGAGCTCTCGCTCCCTGTGACAGGACGCAGGCTTCCTGTCTGCGGTCTGATGAGTCCAGAGCTGCTGGGGGGGACAGGCTCACAGAGGCCGGAACAATCCGCCTCGGACCGGAAGTAGATTTCACACATTAGATTAGGAATGTGTCACCAAGTGAGTTTGTGGCGGGATGTGGCGGGAATAGACGCCGCATAGAATTATGGAAAGTCGAGGAACACCTGCAGGTGGCAGTTGTAAACTCGACAATCATCCTTTTATTTTGTAAGAGACGGAAATACGGCTCTTATCAGACAATTAACCCAAACTAGGCCACGCAGAAGAACGTTCTGGAAGTCCACGGAGTGACAGACTTTTATTCTTTAAACTCTTTTATTGTGAAAAACTGTGATGGAAACACAACGTCCGTCTCTTCTCCTCTTAATATTTGCATATAGATTCACTCAGTTCTAGATACTCCATATTTACATTTCTCTCTCTGTCTCTCTCCCTCTTTGTGTGTGTGTGTGTGTGTGTGTGTGTGTGTGTGTGTGCGCCCCCCCCGTCGTCCTCTGCTCTGTAAACACAAACCAACACGACAAAGTCTGAGCCGCGAGTCGCTACAGTTCATCTGTCAGACATGAGTGAGTGCACACACACACACGCACACACACACACACACACACACACACACACACACACACACACACACACACACACACACGCACACACACGCACACACACACACACACACACACACAGAGTGAGACAGACAGACGGCAGCAGGACCAATCACAGCAGTCGATCGTTCTCTAATATCTCGGGGCATCAGAAGCAGAACTAACAAGTTAAGCCCAAACACTGGGCGTGTGTGTGTGTGTGTGTGTGTGTGTGTGTGTGTGTGTGTGTGTGTGTGTGTGTGTGTGTCACACATCAAACAGAGACGGTCGGTCAATATTGAGGATGGAGAATCAACAGCGCTGCGCTCGCTCTCGCTCAGACGTCGCCCGGCGTTTCCCGAGGCCTCGGATCAGAACCAGCCCCAGTTTCATTTGTTAAATTAACAGGAAAAAAATTCCAAAAATAAGATGGTGACAAATAATGAGAGAGGAGGAGGAGGAGGAGGAGGAGGAGGAGGAGGAGGAGGAGGAGGAGGAGGTGGTGGTACTGCATAGAGGGCTGGACTAGAGGAGGAGAGATGAGGAAGAGAGGGAGAAAAAAGGAGAAGAATCTGCATAGAAGACTGGAGGAGTAGGAGGAGGAAAAAGAGGGAGGGAGGATAGGGAGAGGAAGAGGAGCAAGAGGAGGACTAGAATATGTATAGAAAACTAGAGGAGGAGGTAGAGGAAGGAGAGAGGAGCAGGAGAAGAGGAGGAGGAGGGTGAGGCTGGATGTTGTTCACAGGTAGAACTAGTTTTCCTAGAGAGGCGACGTCACTCCTGAGGCGTTAGCATGGAGAGGCTGCTGCCTGTTTACTGCTCTTCATCCTCGCCGTCTTTATCGCTTTTATTTTATTTCTTTTATTTATTTATTTTACAAACCGAGAGCAAAGTTCAGGAATCGATCCGGAGGAGTTCGTAGAAGTGGAGCAAGAAATGTAAACGAGTTTGATCTGAAGCTTCACGTCTCCGAGAAAAAAGTTTCAAGTGGAGAAAAAATTGACTTTTTAACACGCGCACACACACACACACACACACACACACACACACACACACACACACACACACACACACACACACACACACACACACACACACACACGTGTGTCTGACCAGTGGATAGAAACAAACTGGACGTGACGTTGATGAACAAACGCCAGAGCTCGTCTCCATAATTCTCCTAAAGTCTGATTTTTCTTCTTCTTCTTTACTTTTCTTCTTCTTCTTCTTCTCCTTCTTCTTCTGCTCCTCCTCCTCCTCCTCCTCCTCCTCCTCTTCCTCCTCTGGCTCCTCAGAACAAACACGGTCGCTGCCAAATCCAAATAAAACGGCGTTTGCATTTGAATGATGGAGTCGTTTCAGCATGAATCAGACGGAGGTTCAGGCCTGTTGACAGCCTGACGTGCGGCTAACGTAGCCACGTGTAGATCATTAATAATGTAGAACGTTGAGTTAGTATCAACTGAAATCATCTTCTCTAACATAGAGTTACATATAGATCCTAAATAGTGTCTACAATCAGCTTTTCTACAACGTAAAGTTACATTTTGCTCTTTAATATGAATTAGAATTATGTTCTATAAACTGGAGTTATGCACTGCTTGTAAGGGTTAATCCTAATCCTAATCCATTAATTAAAATCACCTTATTCAACCTGACGTTACCTTCTGTCTGTCCCCTGGAATAATCTCTCTAACATAGAGCTGCGTATGTTAGTTCCTAAAATCACCTTTTCACAACATGAATCTGCATATAACTCTTCAGCTCTGCCTGAAATAATAAGACATCATAATTATTTATTGATGTGTCTCCAGAGCAGTCGCTCTGTGTATTATCTATTATTGTATTTCTATTCTCGCTGTTGGAACGTGACGTCTGTGAGAAACGAGAATAAAACCCAGAACTGAAAATCACCTCGACAAACAAACTCTCCGCTCCCCGAACATGTTTTAAACCTTCTGGTTTTTTCCCTGAAAACCAGTCGACATCGATGGATTCACAGCTCGGGAAGAATGAAGCTTCCTTATCGTCCATCACACACACACACACTCACACACACACGCACACACACGCACACACACACGCACACACACACACACACACATACGTAGACGTACGTATGGGAAATGAAATTTCATTTTGATTGAACGCTTTCAATTTTACGCTCTTCCTCGGACTCTTCCGTAGCCACAGGCCGACCAGGCCTTTTCATCTCTGTCTCCACCTGGCCCACACACACACACACACACACACACACACACACACACACACAGGCGCATTAGTAAATAACAGCGGCTTGATAACGGAGCAAACGCACCATCAAATGTACTTCATAATGCTTTACGGCCGCCATTGGCTGACGTTTATATATCACCTTTTAGAGGCGGGCCAATGAAACGCCGGCTTTGAAATAAAGTCTGCGTGATTCATGTGTCGGCCGCGTCCGTCTTACATTAATATTATGAGCGTATCCATCATGTCGGCCGTCCGTAATGAACACATGCTGTAAAACAAGATTCGCTCTGACAGGAGGAGAAGAAGGAGAGGGAGACGCCTCAGTCAGCGGCTCCAAAAAAATGAAAAACAAAGTAAAAAAAGAGGCTGAAGAAGTGGAGAAAGTAGAGGAGCGTTGAGGAGGAGCTGCTGGTAAAAGGAGGCTGAGGAGCGAGAGACGTTAGCCGTTTGTTTTGCTAGCGTGCAGTGACGTACCAGGAGGAGAGGATGCTCGGTTGGAGCTGAAGGAGGTCAGGACAGTTCAGTGTAGCTCAGGTGGAGTTAGCGTAGCAGGAGCACGCCTCAGGATCAGACGCTGTCTGCAGCTTCACGTACCTGCTGGACGGTGATCAGACTCTGGAGGTCGAACGTCTCTGTGATTCTAATTCACCTGAACCGTAACCACGGCTCTTTATGTTATTGCTTCTCCTTCTCTTCCTTTTGGACTCGTCTCGTCCAGCCTCTGAATCAGCCGCCAAAGCGAGGCTGCAGCTCAGGAGCGTCTGAACGCCGTCCAGGAAGTTCTCCTGTTTGCCTTCACAAGCAGAACGATCTGGAACAAAACGCTCAGTGTGGACGACAGGTTGAGGAGGACCCCCTGGACGGAGATCAGAGGCTGCAGCAGCCTCAGAACTGACGGATCTGAGCGTAGAAGCATGTCCTGTGTTCCTGATGCGTTGGGTGTCCCGGCCTCTCGCTGGAGACCTGACGTAACCTCTGGAACATCTGCTCAGGGTTAGACCAGACCGATGCTCCACCGTATGGAGAGAGGGAGAGAGAGAGAGAGAGAGAGAGAGAGAGAGAGAGAGAGGTTCAGAGTGGAGCTCGCTCACATCCTGGAAAACATCAACACTGTTAACGTGAAGTGATGCTGAGCTGGACGATGTACTGAGGAAACCTGAGGCTGCAGGCTGGTTCTATCTAACGTAGGTCTACGTTCTGTAGCTGTGTTTGAACATGTCCTCGCTGGAGTTATCAGTCAGACAGAAGCTGTGTTTCCATCACAAAATGAACGTGATAGTTGTGATATTTATAACCGGGCCTGGCAGGTGTTCTGCATATGACAGGTCGTGCTACGTAACATCTGGACCAGCAGAATCTAAAACACTGTGAGGAGGAGAAGAGGAGGAGGAGGAGGAGACAGGAGGCGTTAGAATGAAAGCCCTCGTGATGCGTAAAGTTGTGTATCTGAGTGTGAGGCTTCTGATTGGCTGACGAGGAGCGTGAGGCTGAGACTTGGCTGCAGGTCGAGTCGGTTAACGACCTAATGGCTGCAACTTAACTGGTCAAGTGGCCTGTTAGGCAGAGAGAGTGTGTGTGTGTGTGTGTGTGTGTGTGTGTGTGTGTGTGTGTGTGTGTGTGTGTGTGTGTGTGTGTGTGTGTGTGAGGCTGGATTCTCCGAGCAGGAAAACAATCTTCGTCTCATATTTTTCCACAACATCAAGTTAATGTAAATGACGCCGGGGTACGTAGTCTGTAATTACACCTCACCCTCCTCTTCCTCTCTGTTTCTGCAGCCCTTCCTCCTCCTCCTCCTCCTCCTCCTCCTCCTCCTCCTCTTCCCACTGAGTCTCGTTTGGAAGACGACTGCTGCACCCTACAGTTTGAACTCCGTCTCTCTCTCTCCCTCCCTCTCTTTCTTTTTCTCTCTTTCTCTCTATTTCTCTTTATTTTTTCTATTTTCTTTTCTCTCTCTCTTTTAAACACTAATGCGTTTTATTTTGAAAATCTTTAAACAGATTCCAGCTCTTTAATAATTTCTCCGTCCTGGACTGAATCAGAGATCAAGGTTTTCTTTCTCTCCCTCCGATAACGAGCAGAATATTCATGAGTGAGGAATCGATAAATGTGAAAGTCTGCAGCGAGCGTTCTGCCTCCCGCCGCACACGTCCTCATGTTTGATTTCACTCGGAATTGTCGAGTAATTGTTTGCAAATGAGAAGAATTAAAACCAGGTGTGAACACACACACACACACACACACACACACACACACACACTCAGCAATAATCAAACCTAAGAAGCTGATTTAATTAATTTGTCTCTTTTAACCTTTATCAGTAAATTGTAATCGGTTAAGACGCTGATTAGAAGTTAAAATGTAAAGATGAAACAGACATAAAGTTTCCGTCTGTGGTCAGGTGAGTTTTTATAATTACATCTAATTCTGATGATATGATCATATGTTTGATCATATGTTTGTAATTATATTTTATTTAATTTGTTCCAAATAAAACGTGACTCTCTCTGATCTGTTACAATACAATTTAACTTTATTTTAAAATAATTTATTTACAGGAATTTACCTGATGAGCAGAAGATGTAAATTGTTCCAAAAATATTATTTTTATTTTTTCTTTCAAGACTCATCCACACACACACACACACACACACACACACACACACACACACACACTCAGCAGAGCCCTCGGTGATACATTCCCCTGATGTTTGTTTATTTATTTGTTTATTTATTTGTTTGTTTGTACATGTAGCTCGTCCAGCGACTGAAGCAGCGTCTGATCATATCGATCGATCTCTGATATCGATAATCGATGTTCAGCTCCGTGCTCTGTTTCCACTGACACACCACCACACGTCCCTGGCACCGAGACGACCTTTAAATAGGAAACAAATCAGCATAATTTATTTATTTATTCTGTTCCTGTAATCTGTGATGTTAGACATGCACACACACACAAATACACACACACACACACACACACACACGCGCGCGTCTATAAACTAAAAGCAGAAACCTCTCATTGATGTTTATTTATTCATGTTAATATGTAGCATTACGTAGCGCTGCCTCTCAGCTTCACAGCACGTTTCACTGTTAAAACAACTAAAGCACAAACGTCCAATCATCTCGATCGATTTCCAATACTGATCGTTAATATTTTGATCTGTTTTCAGCGTGTTTTCATGTCGAGATGTCACGTCCTGTTGGCACTAAATCTGACCTTTAAACATGAAAGAAATCATCATAATTTATTCTGCTCGTGTTAATCTGTGATGTGACACACACACACACACACACACACACACACACACACACACACACACACACACACACACACACACACACACGTCCAGAGCCATCACAACCAATCAAATCAGAGCAGAAACACACTTCAAACCTTCCTCTGTTTGACTTCACGTCTGCTTAATCTCCATAATCCATCTCTTTAAAACACGTTCTAATACAATATGCTAATGAGGTCATTAGCATATAATATTCAGACCAATGACAGCAGCCTATTAGAGCGCAGTGAAATGATCCATCAGCATACATAATGTACACACACACACACACACACACACACACACACACACACGCTCTAATGTACAGAACATCCCTCACACACTAGAAGCTGAAGCTAAAGCAGCGTTAGCTTTAGCTTCTCTAAAGTTACGTAGCAGTGTCCTACCTGCTCCCAGCCTCTGCCCTCCAGTCAGACTGGGAACACTGGGAACGCTGGGAAGCGGACACACACCACACACACTTCAGAGCCGGATCGTGTTGCTGCTTTCTATCAGGATCCAGAGGGAGGATCGTCACGTCTCCCTCTGATCCTCACAGCTGAACATGCTGAACCCGTGTTAGAGCGCCTGACCTTTTTGACCCTTGCGGGCTCCGCTCCACTCGTCTGAGTGTCTACGTACTTTCAGGCATCAGACTCCAGGCAGAGGCCTCACTGCTCCTCATCTAATGTTACGTTTTAGTTTACATGTGTAGATTCATTGTCTCATACTCCAGGTCTTTCAAATGCTGAATTGATTTAAAAAACATTTGTTTTTGACCTTTTTGACCCTTGGAGGCTTCACTCCTTCTCCTAATGTGTGTGTATGTAGTTTTACATATGAAACTCCAGGCACGTTGATTAGGAGTGGATCACTCACATGGTTGTCTCCTCCTCTCCAGTCCTCCAGTCCCTCAGTCTTCCAGTCCTCCAGTCCTCCAGTCCTCCAGTCCTCCAGTCCTCCAGTCTCCCAGTCCCCCAGTCCCCCAGTCCTCCAGTCCTCCAGTCCCCCAGTCCTCCAGTCCTCCAGTCCTCCAGTCCCTCAGTCCTCCAGTCCTCCAGTCCTCCAGTCCTCCAGTCCTCCGGTCCTCCAGTCCTCCAGTCTCCCAGTCCCCCAGTCCTCCAGTCCTCCAGTCCCTCAGTCCTCCAGTCTCCCAGTCCCCCAGTCCTCCAGTCCTCCAGTCCCTCAGTCCTCCAGTCCTCCAGTCCCTCAGTCCTCCAGTCCTCCAGTCCTTCAGTCCTCCAGTCCTCCAGTCTCCCAGTCCCCCAGTCCTCCAGTCCTCCAGTCCCCCAGTCCCCCAGTCCTCCAGTCCTCGTCATGTTATACTTGTGTGTTTTCTTTATGGTTTCGCCATCTCTTCCTTCACAGATTAAAATGTTGAACTGATATGAAACCATTTAATTTTGACCTATTTGACCCTCGGAGGCTCTACTCCTCCTCCTCCTCCTCCTCCTCCTCCTCCTCCTCCTCATTTATTTTTACGTCCTGGGTTTGTTAATAGCTTTAGCGGCTTTAGCCGAGTGGACTCGGCCTGTAAAATGACACATTTGACACAAAGTTGTGGATGAAAACAGCAGATTAAGACCGAGAAAAAACAAGAAGATCAGAGTCCTCGTGCCCGTCCAGATGAAGATCCCCTCAGATTATCTTCTCACTTCATGACTTAATCTCAGGCCGCGGCTTCTCTTCATTTGTCTCCGAGTCTTAAACAGTTTCCCTGAGATTACCTGTCACTGCCGGCCCAGATTAAAAGAAGAGGGGGAAGATCTGATCGTGGCACAAATGTAGATTTAATCCAGCTTTAGGAGTAGGAGGAGGGGAAGGGGGGTGAAAGTTGAAGATGGCTTGACTTTCCTGGAGCGGTGAGAGAACAGAGATCGTGGTCTAATCTGATTGGGCTCGTTCCCGTCTGGGGTCGCAAAACAAAAGAGAACCAATCGGATCGCGGCGTTCCACGCTGCACTTCCTGGCAGCCGGTGAATGCTCTCAGAGCGAGATTCCCCGAGTCGCTTTTATGTGTTAATCGTTGGCGCTCAGAGAGACTATTGTGTGTCTGAGGACGAGGAGGAGGAGGAGGAGGAGGAGGAGAGGAGAGGAGAGGAGAGGAGAGGAGGAAGGCCTCTGCCAGCACCGTTTCACACGAGCTGAGAGCCGCCTCATCACCTCGCTGACGAAACTCCAAGAGTTCCTGTGCTGCTCCAGATTCTGATTGGACCTGGACTGTGATTGGACCTGGACTGTGATTGGACCTGGACTCTGATTGGACCTGGACTCTGATTGGACCTGGACTCTGATTGGACCCGTCTGATTGGACTCTGATCACCTGTGACTTGTTTCTGGCTTCCTCTCCTGACCTACCTATCATCACTCTCTCTCTTTAAGGTAGATGTTGTTCAGGAAGTGGTTCCTACCAAGATGAAAGCGTGATCTCTGATCCTACATAGTCAGGGGAAGTTAAAGCTCCAGCAGGAATACTGTAGGACCTCCTACAGGGCCCCGGAACATGTATAAGACACATGATATGTGAAGTTACATATAAACCTAAACATTGTGATTAATGGTTATGTTTACAGAATTCATTTCCTAAGTGTTCAGCTTTACACTTTACTCTCAAATAAACTTATATATTATGTCAAATATAGAATATTGTAAAGTTAAATGCATGTTTTTATCTTGTTTCATGCTGTTGGTACACTCCTGTTTCTGTTTCCTCAGCGTGGGTTTAAAGGAGCGCCTGGGTCCGCAGCGTCTTTCAGCCAGGTCTGAAAGGATTCACATCTCCTCAATATGAAAGACAGATTCACATCTCCTAAATATGAAAGACAGATTCACATCTCCTAAATAAAATAGAAAAGGATAGAAAGAACTGTATTGCCTTTTTCTGGATTCGAGACGCTCTTCCTCCTGGAGGAGGTCTGATGTTTCATCACGTTTGCTGCTTTCACCCAAACAAACCGTTTACACGCACCAGATCCTGAGAGGAGGAACAAAGCAGTCTACCCCCCACACACACACACACTCACACACACACACACACACACACACACACACACACACACGACACGGAATATTCAGCTTCAGAACCTCCCGGAATATCCACATCTCCACCATGTGAGCAGAGAGAGGGTAGGAAGCAGCTCTACAGGTTCCATTGAAGCCTAAAGCCTCTGATCATTTACATATCTGCTTTGATCAGACCTGTTTGCTTTCTGTGGCGATCCACTGGAGTTAAAGCTGCTGTCACACTCTGCTCTGATGCAACTCTGGAGCTGAATCCAAATACTGGAGAAAAATACAAAAAAGTCACGCTGGACTCGTCCAAAATGCTGTAGATCACACGTTAATTATCTATCTGTCTGTCTATGTATTTATCTATCTGTAGTGCTCTCTCTATCCCACTCTCTGTCTATGTATCTATCTATGTATATCTATCTATCCATCCGTACGTATGTCTGTGGCTTTTCAGATATTATAAGATATGAAAAAGCGTTAAAAAAAGTAGAGGTAACAAAAGATATAAGGTACAAATTGAGAGGTTTATGAAAATGTTAAAATATTGAAATGTTGCAGGATTGTGTTACAATTAAGATCATTTTGCAGTCAAAATAATCTGAAATATAAATATTAAAATGAAACTCCTCTGGAGTTTTTTCACTGTTAAATTTATTCACAAATTTCTTCATCACAACTTTTCAACTGAATCTGATTTTTAACAAAGCAGCACTTTAACCCTGATCCAGCGTCTGTAGACCTAATGATGCTCTGTGTGTGTGTGTGTGTGTGTGTGTGTGTGTGTGTGTGTGTGTGTGTGTGTGTGTGTGTGTGTGTGTGTGTGTGCAGCTCGTTACCACTCAGACTGGAGAACGTCTCATTTGGAGAAACAAGTTTAAAGGTTCAAAGATCGAGAAGAGAAAAACGGTTCCACCAACAGAGGAGTTGATGTTAAAAACTGAGGTGGAGGAGGAGGAGTGAGGAGGTGGGGGGGGGGGCAGATCTCCTGCTCCTTCTCTTTTACTGACATGTTCAGACTCAGGAATCATTTCCACTCTTTTTCAGTTTCAGGGTCTAAAACTGTTTCACTGTTTTTTAAGGAACACAGGTGGTTTCCCAGAGTTCCCAGCATTCCCAGTGTTTCCCAGTTATCTGTTTCGCTCCTTATCAAACGACACAGAGCATGACTTTACTCATGCTCTGTGAGCAGAATGTTGTCATCACCTGTTACAGTCCGGGCCAAAGATCCAGGCTCACAACAAGGGAAACTATCAAGTTTTCCTTGTTTCCTCTCCAAACTTTGTACTTTGCACTGTGTGTGTGGTGATGATTCCTGGAGTTGTGTTTGTTTAGCGTGACGTCGAGGCTCCTGCAGTCAATGAATGTTTAATGAGCAGGACCTCGTTAACCAACCTCGTTAACAAACCTCGTTAACCAACCTCGTTAACTGGTTCTACTGCACGCTCTGGGTCGTCAGCGACAGTTCTGACGCTTCTCCAATCTGACAGACTGAAGCCAGGGAGAGAGAGACAGACAGAAAGAGAGAGATACAGACAGACAGACAGACAGACAGAGAGAGACAGACAGACAGAGAGAGACAGACAGACAGAGAGAGACAGACAGAAAGAGAGAGATACAGACAGACAGATAGAGACAGACAGAGAGATGGAGGCGACAAGCGAGAGCAAGACATGAAGAGAAGGACTGAAAGAGAAAGGGAAAGAATAGAATAGAATCTGCCTCTATCCGGCCCAGAGAGAGAGAGATGGAGGGAGGGAGGGAGCGAGGGATGATAGAGAGAGAGAGAGTGATGGAGGGAGACAGCGGTGAGCGGGGAACATGTTGTGGTTCTTGTTGAACATCTGACCTGGCTGGAACCTGCGGCGAGCAGCAGCTGAGCAGGAGGAGGGGGAGGAGGGGGGAGGAGGGGGGGGGGGGGTTGTAGGGGGGGAGGCTTGGCTGGACTCTCTGGCATCCTGCCCCGGTCCCATTGACCAGACAGCTGAACTGGGGAGGGAGGGGGGAGGGAGGGAGGGAGGAGGAGAGGGACACGGCTCCTCATTTTATACGAAATAATCTGAGCAACAAACATTACTATCTGTAAATGTACATGTACATGCCTGTAGATCCATAGATCTGGATCTAGTATGCATTCCTACCTATTTCTGTGTTTTCAGTAGAGTATCAGACGTAGAATCATCTCGTCCTGATTGGTGGAAGATGCTCCGGCAGTCACAACATTCCAGACCGGGTGAATCCCAGCCACTCGCTGAGGAATTAGCAGAGGAACGTTGTAGCTGGGAACGGTTTGTGTTGTACGTAGAGCTACGTATGTAGAACTGTCACCGCTTAAAATCTTTCAACGGTTACTGTGACTAAGGTTTTATTTCATATCGCGTTTGTGTTGTGTAGAGACATGTAGAGGTGTGTGTGTGTGTGTGTGTGTGTGTGTGTGTGTGTGTGTGTGTGTTGTTTACATCCTCTCTATAGATTTTTACATATTTTTATGTTTGTCCGGCTGCCAATCAGGTCACTGTCAGTCATTTGAGTGTGTGTGTGTGTGTGTGTGTGTGTGTGTGTGTGTACAGTATGTCCCTCCACTTGTAGCCGTGCTCAGTGTGAACATGTGTGTGTGTGTTTCCCAATCTGTGTGTGACGGGCTGCTGGGTCCCGCCTGTGTGTGTGTGTGTGTGTGTCAGGGTATGGTTGGGGGTGTGGGGGTGCGTTGTAGTAGCTCCGCCCCTTTCGGGCCAGTTCCAACCAATCAGAAGCTAGCTAGCGTATGGAGGCGCGAGCTGCGCGGACAGATGGCGTCCTGACCTGGAAAACCTGGAAAAACCTGGAAAACCTGCCCCCTTCCCAGGGTTCAGCAGCCGGCAGATGACAGGTATTATTTCATAACCCAGAGAGGGAGGCACACACACACACACACACACACACACACACACACACACGCACACACACACACACACACACACGTGGCCTAGCTGCTCAGATGTGGTTAGCCGTTAGCGGCTTTATTGTTCTGTTGTAATCCGCTGATTCCGTCCTCTGAGAAATACGTTTTAATGGACCGATCGGACACTAATCACCCTGATGGCTCTGAAGAGAAGTCAATCAATAAATAAAGGGAAACGTGGCCGGCTGTGTTTTTTGTTTGTTTGTTTGTCCTGCAGCTGCTCGGACTGTGGATCAGAACCTGTGGAATCCTGTTGTGTGTTTATTTTTCCTCCTCTCTCCCCTTGTTTCGTTTGTGTGCGTTGCTACTTGTTGATTGTTCCCAGTTTTCCGGGCTGACGGGGGCAGGGGAACGGTCGGGCGGCCGGTGTGTGACCTACGACCTTCCCCCTGACAGGGGGAGCAGAGCCGCTCCTGGGCCGCTGGGCCGGATGGGAGGAGTGGGAATGATGTTGGGAGCAGAGCTGGAGCGAGGCCTCAGGCCCGGGCAGTGAGACGGGATGGAAGAGACAGACGGGAACGCTCCTCTCTTCTTATCCCACGTTCCGAGAAGCAACGTTCCGTAACACAGTGACAGAGAGAAGTCAGACGGGATAATGTGGAACGTTATTCCTCAGTGATTATACCTCATTTAAAATGATAAAATGAGACATTAAAATACTATAAAATACTCAGAGTACGTATAGCAATGTTTGACTAAACTTAGATATCGCTACAAAATCAAATGGCTACCAACAACAATAATAATAATAATAATAATAATAATAATAATAATAATAACAAGAATAATAATAATAATAATAAGAATAATAATAATAATAATGATAGATTATCATATTAATAAATCATTTAGCTATTCAATAAAATGTGTTGCAATTTAAATGTCCAAATTAAATATAACAATTACAATGATAATAATTATAATGAATAATATTAGTATTATATAATATAATAATGATATAATATAAGAAAGAAAACCATTATTAGTGTTATTTTATTGTCTGTGTGTTCATATGATTCTGTATCATTTGGGCTGCTGTGTGGAAGCTGATTGATTTATTGGGGATAATCAATCGTTTCCTCTTCCTGTCTGGTATTGTCTGGTCCCATCCCATCTCATCTTCTCTGGAGAGTGTTCCTCTGGTTCTGCCTCCCTCCTGTCTGTCCCGGTCCGTGGTAATCCTGGAGCGGGAGCGGCCTTCCCTGTCCCGGGTCCTAATCCCTGTTGTAATCCAGCGCTGAGCAGCGTGAGCCCTAATTGAAATAATCCCTGCGGTGCAGCGTGATGGGTCCAGTTTAACCCTCGGTGTGACTCTGACCTTTCCCTCGCTCTCGCTGGGACCATCTGAAGCCGGCCCAGTCTGGGCAGCTGGTCCGGAGGGGGGGGGCGTTAGATCCGCCCGGCTGCTCCCAGATTTCTCAGACCCGGCGCTCCGACTGGAGCAGAGCGGAGCGGAGCGGTGACACGTAATGATACGTATTATCATTCGCTTTAGCAACAGATTCTAAATCCCAAAATCCAAACGTTCCCTGAGAGGTCAGGGGCAGGAATCCTCCACGTATGAGCAGAGTGAACCTAGATCTGTTGTTCTAGAACACTACTCTTGACAGACTGTGTGGTCCGTTGTGTTTGGGTCTGACAGGACTTCTCAGTGCGTATTGTTCGTCGTAGTTTGAGCGTAGATCTGTTGTTATAGAACAGACCTCCTCTCCTGACGTATTTTTACGTATAATCGGAGTTTAACCTCTGATCCTCCAGCAGCAACAGACTCTAAATCCACAAAAATCCAAATGTTGACAGAGAGGTCGGCGGCGCAGGAACACGGCTGCTAACCAGGTTAACACGCACATTACCAGATTAATCAATCCCAATATGTCGTGTTCTCTGAACCCTGCCAGATTATTTCTCTCCAGAGGAGGTAATAAAAAAAACAACAACACCCGGCTAGCATCTTTAGCTTTGACAGCATGTCTCTAAATAGGATAGATAGGATAGGTGGAACACATAGAGATTAGAATGAGATAGATTAGAATGAGAAGAGATGTAGAATAGATAGCATAGAATAGGAAAGATAGAGTAGAAAAGGATAGAAAGAATAGGATATAATAAGGTCGATAGAATTGATAGGATAGAATACAGTAGGTGGAATAGATATAAGAGAATATATAGAACAGACAGGATATAATAGAACAATAGAATATGTAGATATGCAGATTATTTCCCGGTTACGTAACCATGACCAGACTGGAACCATCTATGTTAAACGGCTCTATAATATCAAACACAGCCTCGGCCATATTAAACGTAGAAGTGTGTTTAGTAGACAGTGTTAAACACTCCTCGCTGCTCCTCTGTCTGTTCCAGCATGTGTTTATAGAGCCGCGTTTATAGAGCAGCACCTCGGAGTTATTATCAGCCTGCTCCTCACTAATCACCAGCCCTCTCTGTCTCTCTCTCTCTCTCTCTCCTTCTCTCTCTCTCTCTCTTTTCTCTCTGTTTTTCTCTCTTTCCTGCCTCGTCTCAGCCTCTTGTTCACGCCACTGTATCTAAAACACAACATTAACATCTGCAGCCCATTTAGAGCCGCTGACACCGGGCTAATAACACAGTCAGCCTGCGACTCTGAGTGTGTGTGTGTTCAGAGTGTGTGTGTGTGTGTGTGTGTGTGTGTGTGTGTGTGTGTGTGTGTGAGGATAGAGCCAACAAGCACAGCTGAAAGGTGTCACCCGGGCTCCTACGCCTCCTCTAACAGTTTCTGATTCAGGGGGCGCTCGGCTCGCTCGGCTTTTTATTTTCTCTCCTCCTCCCCCTCCTCTCTCTCTTCCTCTTCCTCCTCTTTTCTCCCTCTCCTCCTCTTTCTTGTCTTGTTCCGTGTGTGTGTGTGTGTGTGTGTGTGTGTGTGTGTTGGCTGGGGCAGCAGAGTGGTGTGTGTAGCTCGTCCAGCGGGCTGCAGCCGCCTGAGCTCTCATACCTAATCCTACGTAGGAGGCACCTGAGGGAGCAGCTCCTCAGATCCTCAGGTGAAAGTGATGCAGATGAGAGGACACACACACACACACACACACACACAGAAGCAGCGCTGTCATTTGTGAAATTATTGATCTAGCTAACAGATTAGCATGAGTAAAGTGTCGGTTTTGGACTTTTTTCATTTCTGAAAGTGACAAAAATCAAAATGAGTCCTCACCGCTCAGCTCTGTTTGGGGTTTTTGTATTTTGTTCTCGTGTTAAAAAGATAATAAGTGAAAGAAAAATGCCATTATGGCTTGAAAAGGTGCGAGCTAGCTGAAGGTAGCAGTAACATATGTGGCACTGTGTTGTATTCACATTCCAGAAGCTGTTTTAACTGAAGACTGTCAGAGATTATTGTCTTCTCCACAAGCTTTGTTGACAGAGAAGTTTCTCTTTGATTAGAAACTGTCTGAAGTGAAAGTGTGAAGACGTGAAGACCAAAGAAAATGAAACAGAGACAGAACGAGTAGAACAGACTAGCATGTCATGGTACGTATGGACAGGAAAACAAGGGCCCAACAACGAGCAGACTAGCATGTCATGGTACGTATGGACAGGAAAACAAGGGCCCAACAACGAGCAGTAATAATAATCAGTAATCAGGGGGGTATGTGCACGTCAGGGCGGCGTTAAAGAGGTTAATTGCCCCGAGGAAAAAGAAAAAGAAGAAGAAGAGGAGGAAGAAGAAGAAGCGGTAGTAGCGGTAGCGGCTTCTTGGCGGGCGGACAACACAAATAAGTTAATTTGCATTTGTGTGTTGTGAGTGTTTTGGCAGCGGGCGCGGGCGTCCAGATTGTAACCCCTATTTCTGCCTCCAAAAACCTGCCTTGGAGGAGCGTCCGTGGAGGGATTAGGGTTTAGTGGGGAAGGTAAGTGTGACTAGAAGCTTTGGCGGCGCCATCTGCTCCCCAGCAGAGCTCAGGCCAACCTGTGCAGCCTGCAGCAAAGACCTGGGCACCCAGCGCGCCCAGCCCCATGCCAACCTGGCGCCCGCCGCCCAATCACCAACAGTCTGCTGATTAGTTGTAAGAAGCACTCCATATGTAGCAAAGTTTTTTTCTCCGTCCTTCTTTTTCTCTGTCTCTCTCTCTCCCTCTCTCTCTCCCTCTCTCTCTCTCTCTCTCTCTCTCTCTCTCTCCCTCCCTCGCTGGGTTAAGTAAAGATGGCCGCCGTCGTTTTAACGCATGTTTCTCTTAGTCTCCGAGGAAGGAGGAGAAGAAGAAGAAGGAGGAGGAGGAGGAGGAAGAAGGAGAAATCTCAGCCTCCTCCTCCTCCTGTCTTGGTCCTCCTTTTCTTCTCCTCCCTCCCTCCCTCGCTCCGGTTTGCCTGGCAGCGCCGGGAGACAGATGACAAGGGTTTGTGTCCGTCTGATCACCCCTGGGTGGCTGTTTGCTAATTTATTTAACGCCGGCTTATTAGAAGAGAGAGGAGGAGGAGGAGCGGAGGAGGAGAAGGAGGAGAAGGAGAGGAGGCAGGCCACAAAAAGAGATACAAGATTTTTTATTTACAATTTTTTGTATTTATTTTTCACATTTGCAATATGGAAACACTGCAGATTATTTGCTGTTTAGGTCAGTTTACCTGCAAATTCCTTTAATTAAGAATGAAAGAATCTGAATTAATTGGGATGAATCAATAAACACACACACACACACACACATATATTTATACATACACCAGTACTGCAACCTCACACGTTCCTATAGGAATACTACTATCTCTGAGGGCAACAACTGCACGTTCACACGAGGACAGAACAAATAGAAGTCAGTGAAAGGTGGAGAACACAGAGCTTCCAACAGGGTTTGGTTGTGTCGCCAGATGTTTTTCTCCTCGTATGTGAAGTTTCACATCGACCTCAGACTGTTCGAGAAGTTACGTTCCTGTAGGAACCGCCTCAGTGCTGACAGTGTAAAGTAGAACAAATAAACATAAATAAAACACAGAGAGAGCAAACAACATGCAACAGTGTTTGGTTGTGGCTGAAGGAGGAGGAGGAGGAGGAGGAGGAGGAGGCGGCAGAGGAGCAGCAGAAAGCATGGAGCTCATTAGGAGGCGGCGGCTGCTGCCAGGATGCTATTCCTCAGTATTAATTATTCATATTTTATTTCATTGGTCCAATACTCAGGTGAGCGGCGGCGGTGATAGAACATGTAATTTTGAAGCTTAATGGCGTCTGTGCTGCCCCCCCCCCCCCCCCCCCCCCACACACACACACACACACACACACACACACACACACACACTCAGCCCCGATCGCTCACTAATGGCTGAGGACTCAGGGCGGCTTGAATCCGTCTTGCTTTGTGTTTACTTTGTGTTTTATTGCTGCTCGTCGCTCCGAGGGAAACACTTGGCCGTGACCTCTCCTCTCTCTCTCTCTCACACACACACACACACACACACACACACACACACACACACACACATGCTCTGGGATAAAGGATCACACTCCCCCGGTACGTAAGACGACGTAATGTCCTGATTTGTCTAAACAGAGAGTTGATCAGAGGAAACAGGAGCCCGGCTCGGAGCCTCTGACATGTTTGGTAAATGCTCGCCGCCTCTGATTCGTACAAATGGAGGCTGTGGCGCTCCATCCGTTACCGCAGATCCGATTATCTCGTTCCGAATGATTCTGATTCACCTCGGATTGTCTGCTCCATCACGACGCCTTCGCACGCTCCCGGTTGATGGACTCTGGAAAAGTGAAAGTGTGAAGACGTGGAGACGATCCGTCACAGAGACGGATTGAAAAGAAAAAAAAGAATAACAACACTGACTAGTACTAGTACTAGTGCTAGTACTAGTACTAGTACTAGCACTAGTACTAGTACTGTACAGACTAGTGTGTGAGTACTGAGGTAGTCCTAGTATTGCATTCCCTTCACTAGAAAACCTCTGATGTCACGTGTGTGGCTGTGGAGGTGTATGGGACAATACGTTTGCTGGACAGGCTAGCTGTTTCCCTCTGTCCCTAGCCACTATGCTAAGCTAAGCTACGCTAACTCATCTCCATTGACCTGAAACGTCTTGAACGTGTGAATTAGCTTTGCTTTCTTTAACTCTCCTCTCTAAAGTAGCTTTAGCGACGAGCGCTAAACGAAGACATATTTTCAAGTTATCCTCATTCTGGAATGATCCATAAAGTCTTGTTATAGCAGAGTAGCTGCCCCAGTGTGTGTGTGTGTGTGTGTGTGTGTGTGTGTCTCTTCATCCTGGTTTAACGAGGTGTAAACAGGCTGCTCTAAGAACTCCGAGGACGAGGGCGACGTTCCCGGGAAAAAGGTGGAGAAGGAGGAAAAGGGAGGAAAAAAAGAGCAATTAGGTCAGAGAATATGCACACATCTCGCGTGCTCTCTGGTCTCTCGCAAATTGGGGCTTTAAAAAAAAAAGGGAAAAAGTAAAGGTCAGCGACGTTAGTCAGATTGCACTCGACAAATTCTAAAAAGGCTCGACGGTCACGCCGAATGTATTCCCTGCAACATAATTAGCCCCCTCAATTCCCAGGAAGCCCCTCCCCCTTCTCCCAAAATGCCTTTCACCTCTACCCCTCCCTCGCCCCATCCCTCCCTCCGTCCCTCCGTCCACATTGTTGCTTCTAAACTCGCTGCAGATGCGTCCGCTCCGTTCTCGCCGCCTGACGCATAAATTAGTCATCAGCATTAGCATGAGCGCGGCGCGCGGCGCCCGCTGCCAACTGCTCTCCCAACGACCATAAAAGGTCACGTTTTGATGAGCGAATGCCACGCCGGCACCTTGGCTCCCCCGAGGAGGGTTCCCCAGGTGCAGCGGAAAGGTTAAAAATTACCTACTGGTCCGTCTCTGGGCGGAGGACGTAATTAGGAGGCTTTTTAGGAGGAGATGACAGAGCGTTACCTAATGGTCGTATCTGGGGAAGAGTCAGCGGCCTGTCATTCTCCTGACAGGACAAATGAGCATAATGGAGGCTGGGAAATGGGAATGGGGCGCCTGTCCACCCCCCCCCAACCCCAGCCCGAGGAGGAGGAGGAGGAGGAGGAGGAGGAGGAGGAGGTGAAATGGCAGCGCCTGAGCAGAATAACAGGAGGACGTTAACCTTTTACATAAATCTGTTAACACGTGTATGAGTGCTGTTTAAAAAGTGGCTGCTGGACGCCTCCTCCTCCTCCTCATCTTCCTCCTCCTGGAGGAGTGTTTTTGCTAGAAAGCTCCTTTGTTATGCATAAAGTTATGGGTAAACACTGCAGTTGGAAAACATTCCGATAGGAATACTTTAGGAATACTGTGATTTCATACAGTGCAAATGATTTGGTTCTCATTGTACGTGTAGTATTTTATTGCTTCTTATTTGGATCTCTCTATCTATCTATCTATCTATCTATCTATCTATCTATCTATCTATCTATATCTATCTATCAATGTACCTATACTGCCGCTACAAAGCACTTTTATCAGACATAAAGTTATGTATAGACCATCCAGTAGGAAAACTGTCAACCCAAGAGAGAGAAAGGCGTCTGTTTGTGTGATGATGATGCAGATTATTATTGTTATTGTTATTAGTAGTAGTAGTAGTAGTAGTAGTATTGGCATTATCCTAATCATAAGGATTTCTTTTGTTTGTTGTTGTAGCCTACCTTGAAGAGCTGTGCTGCAGTTAACCTCAAGACCAGAAGATCCAGAAGGTCCAGATGATCCACACATACACACAAACAGGAAGCAGGAGATCTTCAGGTGCAGGTATGTGCAGCAGTGCTGCAGTTCACATTCAGACCAGCAGGTGGAGGGGCTGTAGAAGATCCATGCAAACATACAAACAGGAAACAGGAGATAATCAGGTGCAGGTGTGTGCAGCTCACTTCCAGACCAGCAGGGGGGGCTGTAGAAGATCCATGCAAAGACACAAACAGGAAACAGGGGATAATCAGGTGCAGGTGTGTGCAGCTGTGCTGCAGTTCACCTCCAGACCAGCAGGGGGAGGGCGGTTATAGAAGATCCATGCAAAGACACAAACAGGAAACAGGAAACAGGAGCTACTCAGGTGTAGGTGTGTTCAGTTCTGTTTGTAGCTGAAGCCTGAAACCTTTCCCCTCCACGTCTGCTAAAATAAAAAACTGCAGAAGCCACAACAACAAACCCTGGAACCAACCACACCAACGGCCCAGACACAGTTCAGAGTCTTCAAGTCTAACCTGAAAACTCACTCACTTTCACTGTAGTTCAGATGCTACATGATGCTAATGGGTATGCTACACAAAATGCTCACTGGGAACTGGGATTCTGGTTGTCTGTTTGAGTTGGAAACTGAACTTTTTTTTTGTTGAAATACAAGGTAAAGACCAAGATAAAGACCAATATTATTATTATTGATGTGATTATTAATATTTAATAGTGCATAGTTATTTTAATATTTAAAAAAACAATATATCAATAATTTAATAATACAATTAATCTTAATTTTATATATAATTTTACAAACCTACAAACCTTACCCTATTGTGGGTTAGGGTTAACCCACAATGTAATAGTACTAGTACTAGTAATAGTACTAGTATTTACTTGTTTTAATATACTACAAATATATTAGTAGTACATAATGATTTCATAAAGAGAATCAAAAACTAAACAAATAGATAAAGTAATTGAATGATAATTTATAAACATACAAATGAATAATAATTAATTTAATCATGGTAAACTGCGGTGTTTCCTGTCAAGTTATTATGTGTTTGTTGTTATTGTTTTTTAGTTGTTTGTATTATTGTTCGGTTTTGGTCTTTTATTGTAACTGAAGCTTCTGTTCCTCTGTGGACCTCCACCAGCTCTATGTAGCATAGCTCTGTGTCTGTAGTGTGGACTTGGACTTGACTCGACCTCAGGTGGACGATCGGACTGTTGATGCTGTTGTGGAACTTCTCTTCTGTACTTCCTGCCCGCTAACGTAGCGTAGCGGTTATTATTAGCATAACAAACGTTAGCGCTGGATATAAATAATACGTTGTGTGAGGCGCTGAAACGTTCTCGGCTGACACTGGAGCAACATCTGTTTACGAGCACTTTGCCTAATGATATCCGATATCATTAACTGTGGCACAGCAGCAGGTGCAGCTGTTTATGCCCCCCCGAACACACACACACACACACACACACACACACACACACACTTGAAGAGAAAAGACGTTCCCGGTCTCCTCCAGCAGCTCCAGCTCCAACCTTCCCTCCCGAATCTCCAAACCGCTCATTAGGACAATTTTCCTCAACAAAAAAAGCGTCCCCTATGATTTCAATCTGTAGATCACCTGTAATTGTAGTTTTTATCCCGAGCCTGATTCCATACATTTATCCGGGCCGAGCCGAGCACAGCTGTGCCGCTCGCTCCTTTTAGCTCGGAGCTGGAAGCCTCCGGCTTTGTCTCCGCGCCCTTGTTTAGATGCTGGAAATTATAGAAAATTATTGGAATTATTATTATTTCTGTGGGCCGCCGCTCTCCTTCCTCCCTCCGGCTCTGACCGGAAGGTTCCGGGGTTCCGGGGGCGAGCGGGTCGGATCCTCCCGGAGACGTGACGTCTACGTACGGCGGTGGTGATTAGTCAGGTGGTCGTTAGGAATGTTGTACGACACGGACGATCCGAGGCCGAGGACGAGGCGAGGCAGAGCAAAACAAACAGAGCAAAACATCAGGATGGATCCGGCTCTGTCCGGAATGTCTCTCTCTCTCTGTCTCTCTCTGTCTCTCTCTGTCTCTCTCTCTGTCTCTCTCTCTATGTCTCTCTCTCTCTGTCTCTCTCTCTATGTCTGTCTCTCTTGTAACATTTGTAGCATCTCTCTCAGTCTGGCTCTCTCACTCTCTCTCTCTCTCTTCCTGTCTTTGGCTCTCTCTCTCACTCTTTCTGTATCTGCCCCCCTCTTAACTTTATTAATCTTCCACATCCATCTTGACAGTTTTTTTGCTTGTGATATTTAGTTTTAACACCAAACTTTCATATTTTTTTTGCTGCTTTTTCCAGAACATTCCAGAGTGTTCTGGAGCGTTCTCCCTCCATCGTTTTGACAGTTAGTCCCTGGAGCGGAGCAGCACCCCCCCCCCCCAACACACACACACACACACACACACACACACACACACACACCCTGGAGGACGAGCTTTATTTACAGGAGACCCGGAGCCAGGACACACACACACACACACACACATACACACACACACAGTCTGTGAGTTAGTATCAGTAGCCACTCATACAAAAACACACACACCAATGACAGATCAGATATATCGAATGTGAGGAACACACACACACACACACACACTCTCTCTCCTCCTTCCAGCTGTTCTCTAAATGTTGATTACACAAGACACCGGGAGGAGCCTTCTCCTCCTCTTCCACCTCCCCCTCCTCTTCCTCCTCCTCTTCCTTTTCTCCCTCCTCATTCCTCCTCCTCTTCTCCCTCTTTCTCCTCCTCTTCTCCCTCTGTTTTCTGTTCCTCCACCAACTCCCCACCCTCCTCCTCTTCTCTCATCTTCTACCTCTGTTTTTTCTTCTTCACCCCTCCACCTCCTCCTCCTCCTCGATCCATCCTGAGGAGCTGGGTGACCCGGGGTTGGGGGTCCAGGGAGGGTGGAGGCCTCAGGCCCCCTCTTGGCTGCTCTCTCTCTCTCTCTCTGTCTCTCTCGCTCGCCCCCCCTCCTCCTCAGGCCTCTAAACTAAAGTAACAGCGCGGTGCAGGGCGGCGAACGCCGGAGACGCTCTGCGTCAACAGTAACCGAGCCGGTGGACGAGAAACTGAGATGATGGTGATAGGACCTGAACGCCTGTGTGTGTGTGTGTGTGTGTGTGTGTGTGTGTGTGTGTGTGTGTGTGTGAGAGGGAGAGAGATAGTCCGGAGGAGACTCCAGGGGTCAGATCCTGTGTTTGTGTGAGATGCAGGAAGTTACTGTAGCTGAGAGAAATCCCAGCATCTGATTGGTTGTTGAGTTTCAAACTGTCTGAAGTTGGTGTTCAGAAGACCTGGTTCTGTGTGTGTGTGTGTGTGTGTTCTGGTTCTGGCTCTGCCACTGTTTGTTTGTTTGTTTGTTTGTTTGTTTGCAGCTCTGAGCTCAGTGAAGTTTGATACGTGAAGTTACATTTGTCAGGATCAGAGATTATTTCCTGTGCAGGAAACTGCTTGTTTCATTCATTGCTCTGTGTTTGTTTGGGACGTATCAGAGTGTGAGAGTCGCCGTCTTCCTCCGGGAGTCTTCACGTCATAAATCTCCTAATGGGGAAAGTAAGGAGGTGTGTGTGTGTGTGTGTGTGTGTGTGGTGTGTGTGTGTCTCAGTTTTAAGTTAAAAACTTTTGGAGACGTGATATTTCGTATAAACAGCAGAGTTGTAACAGAGTTTTCATCCGCTGAATTCTAATGGAGTTTGAGTCTTTTATTTCTGCCGTAAACAAGTTAGAAAGTTTTTGGTTTTATTTACCAAATATCATAAATAAGTGTTTGAAGTAACAAAGTGAGTCTTTTCTCTTTGGATGTTTACGTGTGAGACGTGTCAACAACCAAACCAGGCTGATTTGGTAAACCTCACAGCGCTGCTTGCTTCTGGTATTCAGGCCTTGTCCCGTCTTTAATTCCTGCTCCTGAACTTCCAGAGTTGACGTCGGAGACGCTGGCTAGCGCTGGACGGCGTGTTAGCGCAGCGCTAACGTCTGCTAGCCGTGCGCCGGCACCACCTCGGCTAATTATCCCGACGCCAGTCCGCAAGTTTATACATATTCATCGGACGCACGTTTCAGCCCGACTGATGCCGTAATTGATTCAGACGCTTTTATGATTCCTGCCGAAGCAGGACGGGAATGTCAATGACGCTCCGGTCCGGAGGGGGAGTTAGAGGGGGAGGTGGGAGGAGGAGGGAGGGAGGAGGGAGGAGGAGGGGGCGGGTGTCTCCACCTGAGACGTGTGATCCGGACGAGGACGAGGAGACGTGGTCTTTGTTGTCGGTTGAATCACACGTTTAGGATTCATTAAGAGAAGAATCGCTCCTCAAACGCTCAACGTGCCGCAGAGACGAGCTCGTTACTCCGTAGCCTGAGGCCTCGACACCCCCTCCTCCCCCTCCTCCCCCTCCTCCTCCTCCCCCCCCCCCCCCCCCCCCCCCCCCCCGTACTTGTACATGCAGTCTATCCGGTGACATTCCTGGGTTCTACACAAAATAAAAGTGATATTCCTAAAATGTCAGGCCAGCTGCTGCTTGCTGCTCTCTAGATTCTCTCTAGATTCTCTTTTTTCACTGTTTCGATCTCTTCGGACTTTTTGTCATTTGTATCAGATTCCGATTGATTGATTGATCCAGGTTCTCCTCCTACGGTAGAATACGTCTTTAGTTTTTATCTCCTTTATGTTTCATCATTAACCACTGAAACGCTCCAGGCCACACATCCAACTCTCCACTCCCACACCAACACACCCCAACCTCTTCTCCTCCTCCTCCTCCTCCTCCTCCCCCTCTTCTCCTCCTCCTCCTCCTCCTTCACTGGTTGTTCTGTACATGCCAACAAATCCTAATTGCACCCCACACTCTTTTCTTCGTGCCACCAAATTCCTTGTGTGCTAATTAGGCAACGCAACCACGGTGGATACACTCCTGACAGGTGCTGCTGGCCTGTCGGGGTCACACACACACACACACACACACACACACACACACACACACACACACACACACACACACACACACACACACACACAGACACTCGAGCTCAGAGCATTAAAAATAAATGGAGAGAGGAGAATAACGAGAGAGGCAAGACGTGTTAATTTCTAGCTTCCATCTGTTATTACATAAGCACTGCCAACAACGAGGCATCTCTGGAAGAACGAGAGAGAGAGAGAGAGAGAGAGAGAGAGAGAGGGAGAGGGAGAGAGAGAGAGAGAGAGAGAGAGAGGTAGAGGGAGGGAGGGAGGGAGAGAGAGAGGGAGGGAGGGGGAGGAGGGAGAATTCCTCCGGGACTGTGACGATTAGAAATCAGATCGATCGAGCAGCAAAAAAAAAAAAAAAAACGCAAAAACTCGAAGATACATTTTTCTCGAGATGTCGCTTCCAAAAATCTGAAGGTTTAACCTGATGTTCCTGCGACAACGAGAAAACGTTTTGGAGAAGTTCTGAAACCTCCAGAGAGACGTTGGAGACGAGAGAGGACGTTCAGAGTAAAAAAACAATCAATCTCACTTTAAAACTTTCAAAGTTTGCGAGGAAGAAGTGAAATGTTAATTAGTTAATTTGGAATCAGACGAGTCCAAACGACACGTTTTAAATCAGATTAAAAGTTCTGCATGAAACGATCCTCGATACGACTTCAGTTTGAAGAGTTTTTGTCTGTTTCCCAGTTTCTACTTTGCCTGTTTCTCCTGCAGTGGAGAGATCGGATGCCTACATGTGGAGTACATGCTGAGTCTGTGTTCTGAGATCTTATTCCGACATTTCCTGTCACGCTGTCAGTGAACGGTGAAGGGCGCAGAGTCAAGACTTAGAATTAGCTAATCAACCTAATGAACGTCGTCTTTGTTGATCCAAAAGTTTTTTGTCTCGTTTAAAAGTGCAACAGCCTTAAAGTTTACTGAGCTTTTTAAGTTCGTCTGTCTTCTTTGTGCTAGTAGCGTGTTTGTTTTCCCACAATCCTTTGCACTTTGTAATCATTT
>CM055211.1:9402440-9419940 GCA_029224185.1 Karalla daura
CTCCGATCACCTGGAGGAACGTCTCCCAGACGTGGAGCTCGGCTCCCCCCCGACCTGGAGTCAGACCTCGTTATTATCTCCTGGTCGGAGCGTCCTGCTCCTGCGGGAGCGGCTGGGAACGTTTCTGTCGGGTCACGTCGCTGGGAAGACCCAGGACGGCGTCGCTGCACAAAGACCACGACTCCGAGGTGGAGACGAGACAAAGAGGACGAGTTGTGTCAGGAACAAAGGAGGCCGCCGAGGAGAGGAGAGGGAGGAGAGGGAGGAGAGGAAGAGAAAGAGGAGCCACCAGGGCCTCGCTCTGAATGAGGAGGAAACGTGAGGTGAGGAGATGAGATCAGCTGGAGGACGCTAGGACATGCTAGGAGACACTAGGACTGGCTAGGACATGCTAGGACATGCTAGGACATGCTAGCAAACGTAGGAGCTGCTCTGGGTGGAGGGTCGACCATCGTCTCCACGTCTGTTTGCCTCTGAAGCTTCTGATGTGACGTTTCCATCACGTCCAGCTGTTTCTCTCATGATTGACCCTGCAGCTGTTTCACCACCGAGACGTTGTCGTTGTTTGTTGACCCGGATCAGAAGCTTCATGTTGGTCCAGGCAGAGACTCCTGAGAGACTCCTACAGAGAGACACGAGAAGTGAAAATAAATACGCTCATTGAGCCTTTTAAACCGAACGTCGTTTTATTTGAGACCTTTAGAGAGTGTGGACGGGGACAGACAGGAGAGGACTAAATTAAAGTCCTAATCCTGCGATTTGAGGCGTTTAATGTGAACACTGTGCGGTTCCTTTCATCTTCTGACAGCGTCTATGCAAACCTCCTGGCTGAGGTTCTATGTCGACGTAGGTCTACGTTCGAGGACGTGTCTGACGGCGGGAAACGAGCCGCGCTGATTAGAGCGGACTCGCTGAGCTCATCGTTTCTGCTTCCTCAAGGAAGTAGTTTTCTCTGTTTCTCCTCTTTTTCATCCTCCTCCTCCTCCTCTTCCTCCTCCTCCATCTCGGGGAATTCACTTCACTTTAATGGTTTGACAGTCTCTTCCTGCCTTTATGCGGCTGCAGAAGGTGCCGAGGCTTCTTCCTCTTTCTGAGGCTCTAATAACTCTGGGCTCGGCCGGCTCCCCGGGCGCCGCCTCATTACGTCTTCCAGGCAGGAAAAATAAACCGTGAGCCGCCGACGTTCCCGGCTGGAAGCTTCCCAAACCACCTCGGAGCGGCGCTGACACGTAGCCTGACGTGTCTGCAGCTGACGGGGGTCTGCACTGGGTGGCAGCACTGGTTCCACTGGGGGGGGGGCGCTCTAATGAGAGACAGCCGGTACGTAGAGATACGTCCAGTAGAGAAGGTTCCACTGGGGAACTCTGAGGCCTGCAGATACGTGTGAACCTCCCAGAACGTCTTGGTAGTGAAACAGTTGAGGAGGCCTTCAGATCCCGCTGTTTTTTTGTGGTTTATCTTGTTTTGTGTTTTTTTTAGATTCTAAATTCAAATTATAAAAGTGTCGGAAGTGAATATTAATAAGCAGAAGAAGGGTTCATGAATAATGTGAAAGTGTTTGAGAGCTCGGGGAGAAGCCGAGGACCTGGACCTTTCGCTCGGCTCAGCGTCTGACCAGCAGGTCGAAGGTCGCGGGTGAACTTCTCCGATCGCTCATCAAGTGAATAAAAGCAGCTTCCATAAATTATCCCAAGTTAAAACATCTCATCCTGAGCTTCAGTTGAAAAAATCCAGTGAAGACTTGTGTGAAACCTTCGGAGGTTTGGGAGCAGAGAGGAGCAGAGAGGAGCAGAGAGGAGCAGTTTATCGCTCTGGCTCCGGTCCAGAGGAGCCGCTGCCGGACACGGCGCTCCGAGGTCAGGGCGGCGTTCCGGAGCGGCCTCCGGTCCGGGAGCTCAGACGGCGGCGTGGAGCTGGAGAGGCCAAACATGGACGCCGCCTGTTTTTAATTTCCAGCTTCACAACTCGCCACCTCCGTGACTCCTCTCTGACCTCCTGGTCAGAACCTGCTTCCCTCAGACGCTCCGGTCGGATCATAAATCATTTATTCTGGACGGAAAACCAGAAAAAACCTAAGATTAGGTTAGCGAGTCTGTACTAGAGCCCAGTTTGTGAAGATAGAAAACAGCAGATAGATTTGACTGTTCAGCGATAGAATGAAGCAGAAACACGTCGACTGTGAGTTTGTTGGCGCGGAACGAGAGGAAAACTCATCTCGGAATGTTTTTTCCTTAGCGACCAGTGCAGTTGGTGTGAATTGTCTTTAACTTGCATCTTTCTCAACTTTTCACAGAATCTGCCTCTCGCCGCGTAATTAAACCTAATTAATTAGTTTCACTATTTCCGTCACGTCGGATTTACGTCTCCAATCTGCTTCTGAATTCCGAATCCGACTGATTGAGAATTACATTTTGCAACTTTAACTTAAAGCTGAAGGACGTCAGGCTGGGTGGACTCATCAGATTTTCATTGTGACTTGGGGGGATTTCATTGGCGTTTTTAACTCTGTGGTGAGACGCCGCGCTCTGGGAACGTCGGCGGGAACGTCGTCTGAGCCGGAAAACTCCTCCCACGTGACCTTCCCTCGGCCGCTCTGTACGCGGCAGGGTCTGAGCGCCGTGTCTCAGTGTCTGGCTCCGGACTGATTCCGGTTTTTTCGGCAGCTTCCGGAGCGCGTTCAGGAGCGTTCCTCCCGGCGTTCCCATCGATCGAGGCCGTTAACGGTTCTGGAATTTAACGTCGATACGTCTCCAATCAGCCAAGGTCTGCAGCAGTGAAGGCTGCTAATTAGAGGCTGCTCGTCTGGGTTATTTACATCATTTCTGGAGATGCTTCTTTACATAATCCGTTAAAAACACACACACACACACACACACACACACACACACACACACACACACACACACACACACACACACACACACACACAAATCTAAATTAATGGGAAAGCTAATGGACACGATGATGGCGTTTTTAGCTTAAAAACTAATAAGAATCGATTGTTGAGCTGCTGCAGAACGTTCTCATCCCCCAAACCTCCACCATGATTTACATGGAGGCAACTGTCTCTCTCTCTCTGTCTCTCTCTCTGTCTCTCTCTCTCTCTCTGTCTGTCTCTCTCTCTCTCATTATGTCTGTGTCCTTTTCTCCCTCTCCCAATGTCTCTCTCTGTCTGTCTGCCTCTCACTTTCTCTCCGTCTGTCTGTCTTGCTCACTCCCTCTCTCTGACTCTTGTAATGTCTCTCTCTCTTTCTCCCTCTCTTTCGTCCATGTCTCTGTCTGTCTGTCTCTCCCTCTGTCTGTCTCTCCCTCTGTCTGTCTGTCTCTCTGTCTGTCTGTCTCTGTCTGTCTGTCTCTCTGTCTGTCTGTCTCTCTGTCTGTCTCTGTCTGTCTGTCTCTCTGTCTGTCTCTGTCTGTCTGTCTCTCTGTCTGTCTCTCTGAAGCATTGATCAAAAACAAAAATTGGAGGCAGTAAATCTGCTTAAAGAGGGGTTAACATATGCCCCCCCCCTCGTTACCCCCCCCCCCCCCGCCCCCTTGCCCCCCCCCCCCCCGACCTGTTTCTATGTCTCTTAAATGACTAAATTGCCTCTCTGGCCTCTTCTGCCGTGGCTTCCTGGGCATTAGTGGAAAGTTTTTCCCGGCAAATATTTAATCCTCGCTGTGACTGACAATGTTGTCAGACCTCCGGACGGGCTTTTTTTTTTTTTTTTTTTTTTTTACGTCGTTATTACAAGCAGCCGCTCCCGTCCGTGGCACTTTGGATTATTCAAGATTATGTTGTAATCCCTTTAATCCTCATTGCATTAAGATTTCAGTCAAAATACGGCAACAGTAAAGTAGCACTCGGAAGCAATGAGGTCTTAAGCAGGCGTCATGATTGGACGGCCGCCTTCATTTCCTCCTTTCTCTCTGTTTATTCTCTCTCTCTCTCTCTCTCTCTCTCTCTCTCTCTCTCTCTCTCTCTCTCTCTCTCTCTCTCTCTCTCTCTCTCTCTCTCTCCGTTTTGTCAATAAGACTCAGCAACAGATTCCTGTTTACTTTTCACAAACGACAAAGATTTATTCCGAGCGGTGAAACTCGTCTCCAGTCACCACTGGACGACAGTCGCACGTCTCTCTGTCTCTCTGTCTCTCTGTCTGTCTGTCTGTCTCTCTGTCTGTCTCTCTCTGCATTTCCTTTTCTTTCTCTTGCTTGCTCCCTCTCTTTTTGTCTCTTATAAAGTCTCTCTCTTTCTCTCACTCTTGTAACTTCTCTCTCGCTCCATCATTCTCTTTCCGACTCTCTCTGTCTCTTTCTGTCAAAACATCTGTCTCTCTGTCTTTCTCCGTCTTTGCCTCTCTAGTTGCACCTTTCTCTCTCTCTCTCTCTCTCTCTCTCTCTCTCTCTCTCTCTCTCTCTCTCTCTCTCTCTCTCTCTCTCCGTTTTGTCAATAAGACTCAGCAACAGATTTTTATTTACTCTTCACAATCGTTGGTTGATTTATTCCGGGCGGTGAAACTCATCTCCAATCACTGCGGAGGAAAACACATATTTACCAGCTCTGCTGCGTCTCCCTGCGTCTCCCTGCGCCTCCTCCTCCTCCTCCTCCTCCTCCTCCTTTAGCCTCAATCTGGGAACTTTTTGTCCTGCTGAATCGTTTGTCTGGGCGTCCTGTGGCTGTGTGGCTCCGCCCCCCGCCGCTCCCTCCGACCCTTATCCCTGCTCGCTCCGCTTCCCGCCACGCCACACGGCCTCCATCGCGCTCCTCCGTCTGCGCCTCCCGAGCCCCATGAATAAAACAAGCTGCTCCCAACTTTCAGCCGCCGGCCTCCTCCGCCGTGGAGCGGCCGCGGCGCTCCGTGCTAATCCATGCAGATGCCGCGGACCGCCGGAGCGAGCGCGCCGACATTTTATTTACAAATGTGGGGAAAGCGGGAAACGCTCCTGATCGAATATGCAACAAATCGCCTCCCGCGGCTCCATCAGACGGGCCGAGGGCGGCGGCGCCTCCCGGAGCCCGCGTAAACACACGCAGAATTACGCACGCCGTCCTCGCCTGCTTTCCTTTGCAAATCGTCCAGAATCCTGTCAATTCCAAACCTGACTTTGACTGTCGGAGGAGGATTAGAGCGAAAGATGGAGCGCAAGTTGAACCTTTGACTGGAGCGTCGTCAGTTGTTTCCATTCCACTGAGAAATGTGTAAAACTGAAATATCGCATTAGACAAAGGAAGAAAACGTTTAAAGCTCCGAGATTTCACTGAGACGTAGTTCCTCTCAAGAGCCGGTTTTTCCAGATGTGTCCATCTGGAATTATGGGGAGTTGCAGAATAGACTGTACACAGAGGAGAACTGTGATGTAAACGCAGCTTGTAACACGTGGAGTTTCTAATCTGATAATTGTCGTTTCTTTGGTGAAATGTGAGGGAAACGAGGCGGAGCTGGAGCGTGTCCAGCTCCCGGAGCCTCAGGCCTCCAGTCTGCTGGAGAGGAAGCTTCTCCCAGGCCTGTTCATGGAGGAAACAGCTTCTAAGTCAACGTCTCCTCTTCCTCCTACTCCTCCTCCTCTTCCTTGTCCTCCTCCTCTCTCTGTGTCGGTGCTGACACATCTCCTCTGGTCTGAGGAGCTGGGACCAGGAGCGAGTCAGGTCCGAGGGAGGAGGGAGGAGGCGAACGTCCTTAATGTGATCACTGACGCTCCACTGATCCTGGAGCAGCCGCTCCTGGAGACACTCTTCCTCCCTCCTCCTCTTCCTCCCTCCTTGATCTGGGAGATGCCTGACGAGGTTTTGTTTCCGGGGCCGGGAATGTCTGGGAGGTGCGGGGAGGAGCGGGGAGGAGCGGGTGGTTCTGTCGGGAGGACTTCAAACCCTGTAAGATCTCAGCAGCAGCCTCATGGCCACGACTTGAAAAGCGCCGGAGAGCGAGCGAGGAAGAGGAGGAGACGGGTGATGCTGAGTGGAGCCGATCTGGCTGCTACAGGCCAAACCTGTCTGTCTGTCTGAGGATCTGACTCTGTGTGTGTGTGTGTGTGTGTGTGTGTGTGTGTGTGTGTGTGTGTGTGTGTGTGTGTGTGTGGAGGGTCCAGCCTGCGGGGGCAGCAGCGAGAACACACACTCAGCAGCCATCACGGCCCTTTAGTTTCCTCCTCTTCCTCCTCCTCTTCCTCCTCTCCGCCCGGGCCTCCTCACACCTCCCAACATCGGACGCGTAACGCTTCGTATCGTCCGCCATCCACGGCGCCTCCGAAGTCTGACGTTTGGTCTGGAGCCGCGCTCTGATTGGTCAGGAGGGCGTGTGTGTGTGCGTGTGTGTGTGTGTGTGTGTGTGTGTGTGTGTGTGTGTGTCTCAGATTAACGGGCAGCAGACGTGACGCGGCTTCGCTCGATGTGAAACTTTAGAAACTTTGTTTCCGAGTCGTTTATTGATCAGAGCGGATCTGAGCCTCAAGATGGAGGAGAAACAAACATAAACAGTGATTGAGGTTCAGATGAGGATGAGACAGATCAGGTGAAGGTAAAGGTGTGTAGGGGAAGTTGTTCTGTGCAGCTGCCAAAAACTGCACAAAACATGACGTTCAAGATACAAATCAAAGTAGATAATAATCATCATTCAGAGTAATTGATTTTACCTGATTCCTATGTGATGCTGCTTTTCTCCATCCTGTATTGTTGTTTTTATATTTACACCTTTGTATATTTAGATTTTTGCATGTGATTGTAGTTAGTGACTTTGACGTTTATTGAGATTGTTTGCGTCTTTTTTGCTCATTATTTTTTACAGTAGTTCATTAAGTTATGTATTTATTGATTATCTGTATTTGCTCATTCATTCAGATGACTCTCAGGTTTTATTGTGCTTTTGGCTGTTTTGGAGCTCAGAGTGAATTCTCTCTACGTAACTTGAAGAGTTGGACTGAGAGTTACAAACAATGTCGAGACTTGTCCAACTTTCTCTCCACCCTTCAGCTCTTAATGCGACTTTTCACTGCATTCCCGCTGTTACATTAAGCCAGGACGAGTTACAAATGTGTTCAGAATATAATGTAATAGAGGAAAAAGAAACATCAATCGCCCCAAAACAACGAGTTGAACTCTGAGTTGTTGTTTTTGCTGCGACGTCCTGGAGACGCCGCCCACACTCTGGAGGCCACCGCAGGGCTCGTCATGCCCCAAAGTTTCAGTGAGAAAAGAAACAAAACAAGTACCTCGTCTCTCCGGTGGCCTTTTGACTTTGTGTGTGGACATCACCGTGTGTGTGTGTGTGTGTGTGTGTGTGTGTGAGAGAGAGAGAGAGAAAGAGTGTGTGATAGATAGAGAGAGAGAGAGAGAAGTAGGTTAGCGTTTGCTTTTAGGACATGTATCTAACCCTGTGACCCTGGCTTGGATCCTGCTCACAGACCCTTCAGCTGCAGCTCTCTCTCACACACACACGCACACACACACGCGCACACACACACACACACGCACACACACTCACACACTCACACACTCACTCGCAGGCGTAGCTGTACGTGGGGAGCCTTGGCGGAGCCGCCTGGGGTCGTGGCTCTGGGGGTCAGAGTTCACCGACGCCCCGAGACGCTTTCACATAGTGGCAACACTCAAACGCTGGTCCAGACCGCCAGGACCTCTGCGGCTTTGTCCCCCAAAACCACCGGCCTCCTCCTCCTCCTCCTCCTCTCCTCCTCCTCCTCCTCCTCCTCCTCTTCGTCCTGGTGGCCGTAGCCTGATGCGTGTGGCCCGTGGACGCTAGCGTGTCGTCGTCGTGGTTGTTGTTGTGGTTGTTGTTGATGCGAGTGGAGCGGGAGCGCCCGGCGCTCCGGGCTCCCAGCGACATGAAGCCGTCCAGCCGTGTCCCGGCCCTCCTAGCGTGTTGCTATCAACACGCCACTGATACGCAGCGTCACACGCATGTTTCACACGCCACGTCTGAGCCGGGGAAGTTTGAGAAAGGTCGACTCGCTCCCGCCGGTCTTCTCCAGGATCAGAGAGCCGCCTGATGCTATCTCTATGTTCCCATATTTCTACGACTTGTCTTCCTCACTGTTCCCTTTGTTCCTGTGTTTCCGTTTCGTATTTGTAATTATCTGGTTTTGTTTTCCTGAAGGAATTGAGGGAACTAGTTTAGAAAATGTAGGACCGTCCAGTAGAGCTGACTTGGAGTCAGTTCTTCACATGATCTCATCGTTTTTTAACATGTTTTATTTTTATTTTTGTTAACGAATGTTTCCATAACAAGCTCTGGTTAAAAAAGTTTCTAAAATATCTCGTAACAAAACCCCAACCAACAAGCTTTCAGCTGTTTTTACCACCTTGAATCAAGTATATCTGGTTAACACAAAGAGACGAGCTTGTTGAGAAGCTTCCAGAAACGTCACATTCCTGTCCGGTAGCATCGTGAGGACCAACAACATGTGCGTGTCCAGTTGTTCTGAGCAGGTTAAGAGAGTGATGTTGTAAGGTCTCAGCCTCTAAGTGGTGTTTAATCTGACCTCTCCAGCAGATCTCTTCTCTGGCCTCAAGTGTCTCAGAGTGTGGCCTCCACGTACTGTAACGTGGGCCTGGATCCGTCCTGGGAGCGCCAATGTTCCCGTTTCTCTCCCCAGTTTACACTCCTGCCATAACACAGGAATATTTAGTCGTTCTCCGTAAACACATCCACAGGAGAGCCTGAGCCGCCGTCCAATGTTTCCAAGAGCCTGATTCTGTTCACAACAATGGGCTGTTAAAAAACCTATAAAAAAGAACCCCCCCCACCTCCCCACCCCCCCACCTCCTCGTCCTCCAGGAGGCGAAGGGCCACTTTCGCCGCCGCTCCCAGGACGATGTTTACACATGCTCAGCTGGAGCCGACCTGCGCCGCCGCTAGCGCCGCGAACGCCGCCATCGAGCAAATAAACAGGAAGACCGCAGCCGCCTGGAGCCGCTCCACGCTCCACGCTCATCACTCACCCCCCCCCACACACACACCCCCACACCCCCCCCACACCCCCACACCCCCACATGGGGTCCGGCCCAGGCCCCCGGCCCCCGGCCCCCGGCCCAGGTCTGGGCCATGGTAAACCGTTCACGCCGGGAACGCTGGACACGCCGTTTAGGTGCCGTCGCACGTTTGTTTGGGAGGAAGTTAACAGAGAGCTGTTAGCGCCTCGGATCATGTGACATGGACGCTGTGGCCGTTTGTTAGACGGTATTTATATGAAGGAGGGAGAGAGAGAGAGGAGTGGAGTGGGGCATTTTACTGGCTGTGTTCAGAAACAAGAATCCAGATTCCAGAAGCAGCTGTAAGTTTCCATATGTGATATTACGTTAGCTTAAATGCTAATCTGTGGAAGTATTAAGAAGCTAGCATGCACTAACATGAAAAGGTGTTTGCTACTCAGTTTTCTTGGTCTAAGAGTCGGTTCAGTGATTCATAGTTGTACATACGTGCAGCTACTTCTCATCCTCAGGAACCTGTGCACATACATTGATGTGAGAGAGAGAGAGAGAGAGAGAGAGAGAGAGAGAGAGAGAGAGAGAGGAACTTTCTACTGGCAGTGTTCACAAACCGTCGGGCAGCAGCTGGAAGTCGTCGCTACGTAGCGCCGCGTTACCTTCCTGCGACTGACGGCGAGTGTTTATCTCGTTAGCGCCGAACAATGGCGGGAAATTGCCTCGTTTTCAGACGCCTCGAGTTGTCGTCTCCTCTTTTAAAGACGACGTTCTAAAAAAAAAAAAAAAAAGCGTCCAGATCTGCGCTCTCACACAAACGCAGCCAACATGAAAAGCGATCTCGAGTCGCTATCTTTATCTGCGCCCGGGTTTGAAGTGGTGAAATTAAAGTTGCATATGGATGCCATCGAGACGCAGCCTCGCTGGGAGATTAGCGACAGCATCTGTGGATCTACAGCGTGTGTGTGTGTGTGTCCTGACACACACCCCGCTCAGATCAGCCTCTGATAATCTGAAATTGGCTCTTTTCAGAGACGTGTAAGTCCAGGCCGGGCGACGTGGCTCCAGAATTATCCCGCCAGTCAGCATCAGGAGGATTCCCCTCCCGAGGAACAAAGTGCGGAGTGATGGGATGAAGGGGAACGCGTCGGGAGGAGTTTAGGAGTCGCCATGAAGCGACGACCTCGGACGCATGTGCCGGGTTTTACTGGAGCTAACATTAGCCAACGTTAGCTAACGTTAGCTAACGTTGCTTTCGCCGTCCTCCGAATACGTTTTCTGCAGCTTTCTGAGGTGGATGGGTCCGTTAGAGCAGTTTTAGCTTCACATTCAAAGTGTTTATGTCTGTCTGAATGTGTGTAGAAACCATCAGTTATCACATATGCTAAATTAAGATAACAAGGTTTAATTTTTTCATTCTTATTACACTGAAATCAGCTCCTCAGGCTGGCCTTCCAAAGTGTGCTACTGAAACTAATAAAGGGATGTGAAACAACGTGTTAGGAGCAGGTCGTACTGGGGCGTTGGTATGATACAGATGTAAGCGGCTGGTTTTGTCTTCTGTTTTTGACGGTCAGTTCGGTGTTCCTGAGGTGGAGTTTGGCCTTTAGTTTTAGTTGTTTTCTAGATCTTTTATCACTTTTGATGCTCAGAAACGCTGTCTGTGCAACATTTCAAACAAAGGTGATTGTTTCTCATAAACAAGTCTGGACCGTGACGTCTTCTGTTCCAAAGCCCGTCCGAGAGAGGAATGAGTCCCGATGTCTGCCCGGTCCGGCCTGTGAAGGTGCACCGTGGGATCGCCTCGACCGCCAGGTCACGTCTTCTGCTCCCAGGAAACATTTCACAATGAAATATACAACGGGACGAGGGGAGAGGGCTTACAAAATACACCTCTTTTGCAATATAAACAGGATTTTCATCTAAACTGTGTACACAGGCGCAATAGTTCAGCTGGAGCGCCTCAGGTCCTCGCTCACTAATATTCAAACAGCGAGGATGCAGAGATCACTCACACAGCCCCAACGTAAATACGCCCGGCCGCCCGGACAAGGTAACCGTCGCTTGTGTACGGTATGATGGAATGCGCAGAAACCTCCCCATTAAACGCTACTTCAAATATTTATATTTCTCCTCGGTGTAAATATAACAGAGCGTTTCACAGTCCTGCCATTGTTTGGAAGGCTGCGAGACCGCCACGCGTTATAAATGAGCGGCCGGTGACAGGTGACGGTGGGGGGGGCCCCGCGGGGCCCCCAGGGGCCTGGAAGGTCCTGGAAGGTCCTGGAGGGTCCTGGAGGAACCTGGAGGAACCGTGTGGTCCCAGGCGAGTTCACAAGCTCCTGGGTCAAAGTCTGAGGTCAGTCTCAGGCTAAGACTGGGGCTGAGGCTGAGGCTGAGGCTGAGGCTGAGGCTGAGGTTTAATCTGCTCTTTTCTCTGGGCGTTGTGGGCGAAGTGTTGATGTGCAGTGGTGAAAGTGTCGGTGGAAACAGGAAGCTGCGTGACAGAATCAAGATCCTCCTCGTCATCCTCATCGTCGTCTTTTCTTGTTTTGTCGATGTTGAGTTTCTACTTTTGGACCTTTTGTGTTTTACTAGATTCAGCAGCGGTCACTTCACTGAAACAAGCCAACGTGTGAAGTTAGATTTCAACACTTATTTCTCAACACTTATTGTTAAACACTTATTTTTTATCAGTTTTTAATGTTTTCGTTGTACGTCTGTGTCAGACACCTCTGTTCTACAACATGGTGTGAAAGGTGTTTAGAGCTGATTTATGGTCAGCTGCTCCGACAGCTCCAGCTCCGCCCAGGCTGCGTGTGTGTGTGTGTGTGTGTGTGTGTGTGTGTGTGTGTGTGTGTGTGTGTGTGTGTGTGTGTGTGTGTGTGTGTGTGTGTGTGTGTGTGGCGCTGGGTGGCTGCGCTGACAGCGTGAGGCCGGTTCGTTTCCCAGCAGCTGGAGGACGACTCTTCCCGGCAGCTGCAGCGACTTTCCCTCCATCGTAAGACGAGAGGACGTCGATGGAGACGAGACACCCGAGCAGGCGTCAATCGATGGCTGACATGACACCTCCTCACCTTCCTCCTCCTCCTCCTCCTCCTCCTCCTCCTCCTGCTCACCAGGGGTGGCAGGAGTTCTAGATCCTCTCCCCAACATTCATTGTTGAGTGTTCTCCTCTCTACATCACCCAGATCTTCTTCTCTGGGTGTCCTTCTGCACAGTCTCTGCAGTACTTCTACCTCTGGGTTCTACATATTTCTATGTAGTCCTGGATCTATAGCAGCCTGAATATACTGGTGACTTCTACCTCTTGGAGCTACGTATTTCTACGTAGTCTTACATCTATGGTGGCCTGAATATACTGGTGACTTCTACCTTTTGAAGCTATGTATTTCTATATAGTTCTACATCTATAGTAGTGTGAATACCCGGATTACTGTAAATTGTGGTTGCTATGCATTTCTATGTATCCTGGCTCTATAGCAGTGTGAATATCCTGGTTACTTCTACCTCTGGCTGCTTCGTACTTCTATGTATTCTGGCTCTATAGAGCTGCGACTGCAGCGGCTACTCTCAGCCGCTCTGACGGGTGATTATCCCGTCACATCACAACCTGAATGAACCTCATTCCACTTTGAGCCTCGTTCCTTTTTAATCTAGCCAATGAAATCTGTTTTTTTCTGCGAGGCGTCCGAGCCTCAGACGCTCGCCGTCCTCGCTGCGGCTGATGGTCGTGGCTCTCGGACGCGTGGCGTTCCGTTTTAAGCCGACAGTGTTTCTCCTCCTTAAAAGGTTTTTAAGGCGCTGACAGATTTTCCTAACTGGGCAAATTAACTGTCTTTGATAGCTCAAAGCTCGTCTGCGCCTGAAGCCAATCACGGCGTGTTTACGCCGAGCCGAGTTTTAAGAGCGTGTTGTGGTTTGTTGTAATCTGACTGCGACCTGACGGCCTGTCACCGCCTAATGAAGGAGAGCAATTATCAAAGAGCCCCATTGATCCAGGCCACAGCCTCCCCAAGCCACTGCTAGGGAGGCCAGGGGTGTGGGAGGAGCAGGAGGAGCAGGAGGGGTGTGTTTGGGAGGTCAGAGTAATGTGGAGACATGGAGGTGAGGAGACCGGAACGTTGTGGCTGCTCCAGAGGACTGAATGTAGTCAGATTACATCAGGAGTGTTGGCCTAAAAACAAACCGTTTGATAGAATAGGATAAAGTGATGGAAGTTAAAAAGAAAACTGTGTGTGATTGTGGTTGGTGTCAGAAGCTGCAGCTCTCTTCGTGGTTGAAGTGTCAGTTTGGTTTTGTGCCGAGGAGGTGCCGGAGCAGGCCGTACGTAGAGTTACCATACGTAGATTTACAAACATTTATTTTATTTTGTTGAACTAACAACAGTCACTGAGGCATCAGTGAAGTCATGTGGATGAGTGGAACTGCAGGTTATCATCTCCTCTCTGCCCCCACCTCCTCCTCTCTGCCCCCCCCCCCCCCCCCCCCACACACACACACACACACATTGTGACCTGCAGTCCTGTGTTGGACACATATGTATTTCCTCAAAACATACTCCCCGACACCCGCAGCCACAGCGCGTTAGCACAGAGGTGACAAACAAACACACACACACACACAGTTGGGGGGGGGGGTGAGGGGGGGCCCTCACCCCCCCACCCCCCCACCCCTCCCACCCCCGGCCCGTCGCTCTCAGCGGGGGTTATTGATTGTGACGTGCGCTCGCAGTGCACCTTCCCAGTCGCCTGTCAGCCAGATGCAGCCTGGCAGGTCCGGTCCTCCCCCCTCCCTCCCTCCCCCCCGCCCTCCCCTCCCCTCCCTCCTCCCCCCTCTGACAGCTCCCGCGTGGCAGTGAGGAGGTTGTGGGGGTGTCACCGTGTCAGACAAGCAGCAGAGAGGGGAGAGAAACAGCTGGCGGGGGCCCTGTACCCCCCCCCCCCCCCCCTCCTTCCCCCTCAGTAACTCCTGGTAGGTGAGTCTGTTTCCTCAGGATGATGTTGATCTGTGTGTTTCTGTCACTAGTCTCTGCTGCGTTTAGCACCCCCCCCCCACCCCCCTCCTCTGTCCCCCCATCCTCCTCCCCCTCTTCCCTCCCCCCTAAATAAACCTGGTAGCTTCAGGTGAGTCTGTTTCCTCAGGATGAGAGTGGAACAGGCGTTGTTGTCACTTTGCTCTGCTACGTTTAGCATGACACCCCCCCCCCCCCCCACCCACCCCCCCCCCCTCCCTAAAATACCCTGGTTGCTGGAGGTGAGTCTGTTTCCTCAGGATGCGGATGATGTGGACGTTAATGTCACTCTTCTATGTGTTGTGTTTATAGCATGAGACCTCCTCCTCACACCCCCCTACTTCCCCCTTTTCCTTCCTCCCCCTCCTCCCCCCTCTCCTCCTCCTCCTCCTCCTCCTGCTCCCCTTCATAAACCCTGGTTGCTCCAGGTGAGTCTGTTTCCTCAGGATGAGGTTAAACTGCGTGTTATTGTCACTCTCTGCTACGTTTAGCATGACACCCCCCCCCTCTCCTCCTCCTCCTCCTCCTCCTCCTCCTCCTCCTCCTCCCCCCCAGCTCCAGCAGAGCAGGGCGCCCCCCCACCTGCGCAGCTTGTTTAACGCTGGCGTCTCCAGAAGGTGAAGCGTCAGGTAATGAGTTAGCGGTGGGGGGGCAGAGAAGCTAACGTGACTGTTAGCGTGAAATTAGCCGACACGCTAACGCTAGCAGCAGCAGCAGGCGCGTGGACCTGCACACGCATGTGGGGCTCAGGGAGGACGACACAGGTCCTGTTGAGGCTACGCTGCACTAGGCTACATCAGGCTAACGCTAACTCGCGGTGCCCTTCGTGTTGTCAATCCAACTTCAAAGCTCGGCTCAGGAAGGTGAGAGGAGCTCATAACCTGAACCTGAGCTAGTCAGCTCCTCCTCCTCTCTGTCAGTATCTCCCATTACTTCTGATAGTTCTGTCTGATATCAGCTGTTCAGCAGTCGCTCTGGTCCTGGAGACAAATCTGTGAAAACAAGCGTGTGAGAGCCTCTCTGCAGGTGTAAACACCTCCTGAGTGGATTTATTTGAGGCTGAGATGTTTTCAGACGTTACTGAGCCTAAGAACAACAACAAACACAGGAAGAACCGTCCTGTTTGTTCCACTGGAACATCAGAGGTCTTCTCCTGCCAGGTCACATGATGGGCTGATGGGACAGAGGAGCTTCTCTCCTGTCTCCTGGTGTCTCCTCCTCCTCACATACGTAAACTTACGTGACCTGGTGGTGGGGGGGTGCAGCCCAACGGCTGATCCCAGACCAGTTCCCACACACTCTGCAGCAGCAGCTGCTCTGACTTCACCTCCCAGATATTCGCCTCACAAACACTTCACACACACACACATACACACACACACACACACACACACACACACACACACACACACACACACACACACTGCTGGGCTGCTGCTGGTTAGGAGTTAAACAGCTAGCAGCGTTTGGTTTCAGTACAACTGTGATGGAAACGTGGTTTAGTAGACATTGTATGAGCTGGATTTTGTGAATATTTGAGAAATATCACTTTTTTTGTAGAAAGAAATGATAGAAAAATAGAAATAGAGAAATAGAAACCGATCATATGGAGTTTTCCTGAGATATTTGAGTTTATCTCCAGTGTAAAACACTGAATGATGTCTAACTTAAACAAATGAAAGTTTCATTTCAAACAATCTAAATGTAAGACATTGACAGTGTTGTGTCTGAGAGGAGACGTGCATGTAGTTCCATGGAGCTGTTTCAGGATGTGTGTTTCCAGCAGGTCCTGGGTTAATCTGCAGCTCATTTATTCTGGTGTGGATGAACGCTAGTCCGTGGCTGGAGGGGCCACTCGGGGTCGGCTCCGTTAACCGGAGCGTCTCTATTCCGTCCACGTCCTCGCTGCCGCTCCTCAGAAGACACTTCACGCCGTACTTGTTTACGGCCGCGTTCTCTGGAGATCTAAAGTTCGGAATCATGCATTTTTAATTCCAAATTAAACCCGAGTAGAAGAAGAAAAAGAAGAGGAAAATTCCACGTCCACGTCGTTTTGACAAACATGACCTCCCCTCGGCGGGATCAGGATTAGGAGGAACAAAAGTGTCTGTGCGCCTCCAGCACCAGGGCTTAAGGCGGCAGATGAAACATCTCCGGCTCCCGGGGAGATAAGGAGGCGAGGAGGAGTAATGAGGAGGAGTAATGAGGAGGACGGAGCGTCTCTGAACCGGGTCCTGCTCCTGGACGCGGACACTTCCGCCCCGCACCGCCAGATAATGGAGACGCTCTCAATTAGCTCCCAGGCTGCAGGTTAATGGGAGTCTGGGGGGGGGGGGTAGGTTTAATGTAGTTCTACTGCAGTGTGTGTGTGTGTGTGTGTGTGTGGGGGGGGGGGGGGGGGGGGGGGGGGGGGGGGGGGGCTACAAACCTGGGGCCAAATGCAGTAAATATGGATATGGAGCTGTTTATGTAGCTATGTATAGTGATATGTAACCATATGTAGACAGGACACTATATATTGCTCTGTAGTACTGTTCTATACTACGCGCACACACACACACACACACACACACACACACACACACACACACACACACACACACACAGCTCACTCTGCAGAGCTCCTCCAGGCCAAACTCAGGCCACTATGACACCAAACACTCTGGACTCCCCCCCCCTTCCTCCTCCTCCTTTCCTGCTCCTTATTTATCTCTCCTCTTTTCCTTCTTCCTCCTCTTTCTCCTCCTGATATTCCATTTCTTCTTCCTCATCCTCATTCTACCTCTCTGCTCCTCCTCAATTTCTTTCTCCTTCTCCCCCTCCTTATTTCTCCTTTTCCTTCTCTCTCCTTTAATTCTTTCTCCCTCCTCTCTTCCTTCTCCTCCTCCTCTTCATCCTTCCTCTCTTCTTTCTCCTCCTCTCCTCCTCCTGGTCTGGGGTCATGGTAGAGTGAAGGTGACAACCAGAAAAATATTTCTCTCATTTTCCCCATGAAAAGACCTTAAGGTGGAATTGTTGTTCCACCTGAAGCTGTGCCCCTCCAACTCTGAGGGAGCAGGGGGGGTTCACACACACACAGACCCTGTGCGCCTCCTCCTGAGGAGTAGCTGGCGAGCAGAGGGAGATGCGCCCTGACACTGAGTCCCTGTGGCTCCTCCTCCTCCAGATCGGAGCGATGGAGAGGAAGAGTTAGAGGAGAGGAGGAGGAGGAGGAGAGGAGGAGGACCTCAGGACTGTGTCACCTAACATTAAACAGCCTAAAGTCCTCATCATGAGGAGGTGCTCCCAGCAGAGGTCAGGAGGCCAGGAGGCCCTGAGAGGAGCAGAAAGCGAGGCCGTTAGCGTATTTATTGTACTTCTGTATTTTTTCATAGAACTGCAGAGACAGAGACGGTTCATATCCACATCCTCAACTCTGCTCTCTCTGTCTGTGCTTCCTATTGTGGCAAGGTGATGCTGAATACATCAGGAAAGAAGAACTAGTAGCAGCAGTAGCAGTAGTAGTAGTAGTAGTAGCAGTAGTAGTAGCAGTAGTAGTAGTAGTAGCAGTAGTAGTAGTAGCAGTAGTA
>CM055211.1:9422440-9444940 GCA_029224185.1 Karalla daura
ACACACACACACACACACACACACAGGGGCCTGGCATAGATCCTCCGCTCACAGGAGGCAGCGGCGTCCCTCGGGGAGACGAGCTGCTTCAGCTGGGCCGCACACACACACACATACACACACACACACACACACACATATATACACACATGTGCGCTCTCACAGTCTGTGTGTGTGTCACCTGATGTGCCGAGGTGAAAACATGGAGGTTTAGAAGTCAAAGGTCATGCTGAGAGTGAGTGAGTGTGTGTGAGGGAGGAGGTGGATGTGTGCGTGTTTCGTGGTGTTGTTGTGCCCTCTGCTGGTCGTTCTCTGAACTACAAGTGGAAGGAGACTCAGATATTCTTTGTTTGTTTATTGATTTATCTATCGATTAGGTGATCAGAGAGGTTGTTTCAGCCTGGACATCGATGACTGACTGTCTGGTTGCTTGCTGTAGTATCAGAGACTGATCTGAGTGAGGACGTTATATTCCCAGTCTCTTCAGGCCTGTTCACCGATCAGATGCACAAAGACGTTGAGATGTCAGAACCTGATCCTGAACATTTCAGTCACACACACCCTGTGTATTAACAAACCTGTGTGTGTGTGTGTGTGTGTGTGTGTGTGTGTGTGTGTGTGTGTGTGTGTGTTTGTTTCAGAGCTCCTGTCAGTCACTCCTCCTCTTCCTCGTTCTGGAGTTCAAGATCGACCGTGCAGCTATTTCCAGCTCGTCTTTGCTTTGATCTGTGTTTCAGAATGACAAGGTAACGCAACTGGGGGGGGGGGGTCACACACACACACACACACACACACACACACACACACGCACACACACTCAATCTTGCCTGATCTGAAGTATGGAAATGACTCGAGTCTTTAAAGCTATGTTGGTCTAATCTGTTTTAGGTCTCAGATGTTGTGACTGTCAGGGAATATGAGGGTAGATCTGAATAGAGTAGAATGGTCAGTCACATAATGCCACGTTTCCTTATCAGTGTTTGTGGGTCCACTGTTAGTAAATGAGAAAAATCTAAAGATGGCAACAAATAGTAAAATATAATAGCTCGCCTAATGTTTGGATGAGTGAGTGAATGATGCAGAAACTTCAGTAAATGTGACGAAACAGTGGAGAAGAAGTCGGAGAAGAGGATGTCGTGTTGAAGTTCTTCCGGAGATCCAGAAGAGACTTTCTCTGAGTGTTCCTGAGACGCTCAGATCCTCTGTCTTCCTCGGGGGGGGGGGGACAATAGAGCAGCCTCTGTTCAATTATTTATCCTCACATCAACCCCAAAAAGATGACAAATGCTAATGGCGGTCCATTCCCCCGTGCTCATTAGTTGTGAAGAAGGTTAATCCATTTAGGTTTTTGCATATTGATATGCCAATTATGTCTAATTGTGGAACAGGCATCCGTCAAGGTAATAGTGCATAAACATTAGGGAGAAGTCGCCGGAGTAATAAAGTCGGTGTTAATTGGTCGGGGGGGGGGGGTTGTCTGTGTCAGGTTGTGTATGTAGAATACGTGATGTAGAGCTACAAACATTGGACACTGATTCACAAAACTGTTTTGGTTTAGGTACACATGTGACACTCTGTTACAGAAGTTAATCAATACAAACATAAAGGAACATACATGTTAAGCAGTGAATGTTAGAATGTATGTACGTGTTACTCACCACAGGTGTTCAGGCTGCTGCTCCTGCTCCAGTAGAGCTACAAACATTGGACACTGATTCACTGATTCTATATGAAGTGTGTCATACTATAGTGACGTATATGAGACAAGCTGCTGTGAATCTAAGTTTGTGTTTCTATGTTTTCCCACTGTCTTGTCAAGGTTCAGAGTGTCTTTGGTGTTCCATCTGGAAGATTCTGGAAGGGTAGAAGATAGTGGAGGAGACTGGAAGATTCTGGAGGATCCTGGAAGAGTGTGGACACATCAGGAGAACATCGGATCAGTGTTTTAGGTATGTAAACAGGGATATATGTATGTATGTATGTATGTGTGCATGAATGTATTTATGTATGTATGTATGCATGCATGTATGTAAGTATGTATGTGTGAATGTATGTATGTATGTATGTATGCGTGCATGTATGTATGTATGCGTGCATGAATGTATGTATGTGTGTATGTATGTATGCGTGCATGAATGTATGTATGTATGTATGTATGTATGTATGTATGTATGTATGTATGTATGTATGTATGTATGTATGTATGTATGTATGCGTGCATGAATGAATGAATGTATGTATGTATGTGTGCATAAATGTATGTATGTATACGTGCTCCCTCACTTTTTGTTTCTCTGTCTGCTGTCCCACAGACAGGGCCGAGGGACATGCCTAGACTAACAGCAATTCAATGGAAAACCCAACCAGTTTGACTTCAGACGTTAACACCGATACAACTCGAGTCCCTGGCCGGGAGGTGTGTCCATCACGGTTTCATCGGTTCGAGATCTTGAACCCGCATCGGTCAGTGATATCGGAGCTTCGGGCACGCAGTATTAAAGTGGCGCTTAAAGAAAAAACATCAACTTGTAGTTGTTCAGCCTGGAGTTTCCACTGTGGTTGGCTCAGTAACATCACCTGCCAATATAAACCTGTTTGAGTGTGACGGTGCCATCTTGTGGCTTTAATGATCTACTACAGTTCAGGTCCTTGAAGTTGATGGAGAATGATTAGGGTTGGTGTCTTATGGAGACGGGACTGTGGCTTGAACAGGGTTTCTCTGCAGGTGGGCCGGAGCTTAGAGGATCGGGATGACGGTCAGGAAGAGCTACAACCTCTAAATATGACTGAGCTTCACCCTATGACCTCCGGAACCATCCGGAGTACAGAGTACGTTCAGAGTAAGTACACTTTTCTTTCATGTCATCATACAAGGGTTGTGGAAAAGGAAAAATATACGAGCGAGGAATGGCATATGCCTTTATTCAGACAATGGGGAAATTCTAATCAAAGTCAATATCTGTAAACACAGCTCGACAGTAGAAACAAGGTTTGCTGTTCAGGAGAGTGGAACACAGATATATAGGCTAGATGCTCGGGCTAGAGTCGAACGTCTGCACATGGCAGCCATCTTGTGTCTCCAAAACATTGATACTTGAACTCCACAGACTCGGCAATCAACTCACTAACATACATTCTAACATTCAATTACATTTATTTTATTTAAAATTTAGACTGAGGTTTTTCTGAGACCTTGAGGTTGCTCATGTGCTTGAATACAAAGGGGTTGTTGATGCTGAAGGCCATCCTGGTCTTGTTGGTCATAGCGTTGATGGTAGACTGCCATGCACTTCCTGGCCAGAAATGAGGCATAGTAGAAGGGAATGTCATGGAGCTCTGGGTGGTTCTGCCAGTACTCACCTAAGACTGAGAGACAGAGACACAGAGACACACACACACGGCTAATGCCCTTTGAAAAGCACCTTATTAGCTGTAGAAGTCATAATGTAAATTGTTAAACCAACCCGAAAATGAAAATCATGTGCAACTTCAGTTAAACAGAAAATAAAGACTAATTCTGGCTCCCTTCCATGTAAAATTACTGGCTAGTAGCCTAGCCATGATGCACAAGTTTGGCTAAGCTGCACAACCGAGTCGTTTTTTAAGAGAAAAGCTGCTATTTCAACGTGGTGAAGCATTCCGGGTTGTAACTACGCTAATGCCGTGTTTCAGAAACCAAATCGTTTGTAAGTCCGTCAAAATGTCAGCGAGATACGAGCAGTAACTTTAGTGCAGATCACTCACCTTACCTGTTCACACGGGGCTCGACAGCTTCTGCCGGAGAGCTCGCCCGACACAACATGGCCGACCTTATTGGTCAACCCCGGTCACGTGATTAGCGATTTGGCGGGATGGATCCGCGACGTCACTCCATTGGTCAGTGACAGGAGTTGACCAATGAGGCTCCTCTGTCGGCTCGACACGCCCGCCCCGGTTACCTGAAATATCAGCGTCAGCCGGTCCATCCTTCACACCGGCAGCACGTGGAGGAGCAGAGACACAGCCCGACAAAGGTAAAGCTCTCTACCTGTCCTTTCTGTTCGGAGAAGACCACGAAACCAACCCTCAACCCGCAGCTCGTTCACCTGCTTTGTCTCGTGTTTTCTTTGCTCCTGGAGCTTCTCAGGCCGGAGGAGCCGCAGCCGCTGGAGAGACGAGAGGAGCGGGAGCAGGTAACGTCTCCGTGCAGGTCAGTGACCGAGGTTTAGATCGTGAACCCGACAGTTCAACTACAAGAAGCAGCTCGCATGTAGCGGCTAATGTTTGGAGCAGTTAGCTCGTTAGACACGCATGTGTAGTAGTAGTAGCGGTATGTAAAACGACTTTCTACTACTACTGTGTCGGGGAATGCAGCGTTGCTGTGTAGCTAGCGGTGGTTAGTGAGCACGGTTAGCTTGCAGTTACCGATGAAGCTTAAATAGTGGATCTAAAAGTCACGACTCAGCAGCCCGAGGAAGCAGCTAACTGGTGGCTAATGCTAAACAGTTCCTTCTGCTTGATTAGTTATGGCGGTGCTTGAACTGCACCTAACCCAACACGAATGTGAGCCAAATGTTTTAACCTCAATGCTCAGTGTTGTTCCTGAAAACAGCTTCACTAAAGGATTTGGCAGCAGACGAGGCAACAACTTCTGAATGTGAAGAGGAGGAGGAGGAGGAGGAGGAGGAGGAGGAGGAGCGGCGGCCGAGGAAGAGGAGCAATGGCGTCGTGTGATCAGCAGTTCAGGTGAGCGCAGCAGGTGAAGAGGAAACTATGACAGGAGGAAAAGAAACGGTTTGATCTGAAACAAAATGCTAAATTCCAACAGGAGGGAACCTGTCTGAGCCTAGAGGAAGAGGAGCGCTGGCTGAGGAAGAGGAGCCGTTCAGGTGATTACAAACTGCTGTTTTTGTGCGTTTGTTGCCTGTAGGACGAGCCCTCCCCATGGAAGGGGGGGGGGGGGTTTAGTCAGGAGGCCCCTTCTCTCAGCGGTTTTTCCTGTGGTTGTAGGTTCCTGGAGGCTGGCTGGACGGGGATGAGCCCCAGCCCTGGTTTTTCGTGTGTAGGAAGAGGAGCGCCGAACTTCGGAAGGGGGTGTGTGGGGAGTTTACCTCTCCTCCCCCCTTTTCCCGGGGGGGGGAGCCCCAGCCCCGGATGAGGACGAGCCCCAGCTTTTCGTGTGGAGGAAGAGGAGCGCTGAACTTCGGAAGGGGGTGTGTGGGGAGTTTACCTCTCCTCCCCCCCGACTCTCCCCCCCTTTTCCCGGGGGGGGCGGGGGTTGGGTTTTTAGTCAGGAGGCTCCTTCCCAGCGTTTTTCCTGTGGTGTGCGGGTTCTGGACGAGCCCCAGCCCCAGCTTTTTCACCCTGGTTTTTCGTGTGGAGGAAGAGGAGCGCCGGCTGAGGAAGAGGAGCGCCGGCTGAGGAAGAGGAGCGCCGGCTGAGGAAGAGGAGCGCCGGCTGAGGAAGAGGAGCGCCGAACTTCGGAAGGGGGTGTGTGGGGAGTTTACCTCTCCTCCCCCCCCGACTCTCCCCCCCTTTTCCCGGGGGGGGGGGGTTGGGTTTTTAGTCAGGAGGCTCCTTCCCAGCGTTTTTTCCCCTGTGGTGTGTGAGTTCCTGGAGGCTGGCCGGACGAGGACGAGCCCCAGTTCCAGCCCCGGACGAGGACGAGCCCGAGCCCCAGTTCCAGCCCCGGACGAGGACGAGCCCCAGCCCCAGTTCCAGCCCCGGACGAGGACGAGCCCCAGCCCCAGTTCCAGCCCCGGACGAGGACGAGCCCCAGCCCCAGTTCCAGCCCCGGACGAGGACGAGCCCGAGCCCCAGTTCCAGCCCCGGACGAGGACGAGCCCGAGCCCCAGTTCCAGCCCCGGACGAGGAGCGCCGACCTTCTCGGTGACAGGGGGTGGGGGGAGCTCCTGCTCCCCACCCCCCGACTCTCCCCCCCTCCCCCGGGGGGGGGGGTTGGGTTTTTTACACAGGAGGCCCCTTCCCAGCGTTTTTTCTTGTGGTTGTGTGCAGGTTTCTGGAGTTTGATGAGACGAGGACGAGGACGAGGACGAGTGCCGGGCGAGGACGAGGACGAGTGCCGGGCGAGGACGAGTGCCGGGCGAGGACGAGGACGAGTGCCGGGCGAGGACGAGGACGAGGACGAGTGCCGGACGAGGACGAGGACGAGTGCCGGGCGAGGACGAGTACGAGTGCCGGGCGAGGACGAGGACGAGTGCCGGGCGAGGACGAGGACGAGTGCCGGGCGAGGACGAGGACGAGTGCCGGGCGAGGACGAGGACGAGGCGAGTGCCAGCTTTCCCGTGACTTGGGGGAAGGGTGTGGAGCAATCCTCCCCCTTCCCCCCGACCCCCCCCCGGTGGGGGGGGTTGGTTTTTGAGCCAGGAGGCCTCTTCCCAGCGATTTTTCCTGTGGTTTTTGCAGTTTCCTGGAGTCTGGCTGGATGAGGAGTCTGTTTCCATTCATGGATATTGACTTGGTGATGTGCTTCTGTTCATGGATACTTGGTGGTAATAGAAGGAATGCTTTGTAGTATGTTGCTGGTCATGGTTAATTAGTGTTGCTGTTCAGTCAATGCTAATAAAGATGGGTGTGTGCACTAATTGTCTAAATGACACTTATAGAATGACACTTATAGAATGACACTTATAGAATGACACTTATAGAATGACACTTATAGAATGACACTTATAGAATGACACTTATAGAATGACACTTATAGAATGACACTTATAGAATGACACTTATAGAATGACACTTATAGAATGACACTTATAGAATGACACTTATAGAATGACACTTATAGAATGACACTTATAGAATGACACTTATAGAATGACACTTATAGAATGACACTTATAGAATGACACTTATAGAATGACACTTATAGAATGACACTTATAGAATGACACTTATAGAATGACACTTATAGAATGACACTTATAGAATGACACTTATAGAATGACACTTATAGAATGACACTTATAGAATGACACTTATAGAATGACACTTATAGAATGACACTTATAGAATGACACTTATAGAATGACACTTATAGAATGACACTTATAGAATGACACTTATAGAATGACACTTATAGAATGACACTTATAGAATGACACTTATAGAATGACACTTATAGAATGACACTTATAGAATGACACTTATAGAATGACACTTATAGAATGACACTTATAGAATGACACTTATAGAATGACACTTATAGAATGACACTTATAGAATGACACTTATAGAATGACACTTATAGAATGACACTTATAGAATGACACTTATAGAATGACACTTATAGAATGACACTTATAGAATGACACTTATAGAATGACACTTATAGAATGACACTTATAGAATGACACTTATAGAATGACACTTATAGAATGACACTTATAGAATGACACTTATAGAATGACACTTATAGAATGACACTTATAGAATGACACTTATAGAATGACACTTATAGAATGACACTTATAGAATGACACTTATAGAATGACACTTATAGAATGACACTTATAGAATGACACTTATAGAATGACACTTATAGAATGACACTTATAGAATGACACTTATAGAATGACACTTATAGAATGACACTTATAGAATGACACTTATAGAATGACACTTATAGAATGACACTTATAGAATGACACTTATAGAATGACACTTATAGAATGACACTTATAGAATGACACTTATAGAATGACACTTATAGAATGACACTTATAGAATGACACTTATAGAATGACACTTATAGAATGACACTTATAGAATGACACTTATAGAATGACACTTATAGAATGACACTTATAGAATGACACTTATAGAATGACACTTATAGAATGACACTTATAGAATGACACTTATAGAATGACACTTATAGAATGACACTTATAGAATGACACTTATAGAATGACACTTATAGAATGACACTTATAGAATGACACTTATAGAATGACACTTATAGAATGACACTTATAGAATGACACTTATAGAATGACACTTATAGAATGACACTTATAGAATGACACTTATAGAATGACACTTATAGAATGACACTTATAGAATGACACTTATAGAATGACACTTATAGAATGACACTTATAGAATGACACTTATAGAATGACACTTATAGAATGACACTTATAGAATGACACTTATAGAATGACACTTATAGAATGACACTTATAGAATGACACTTATAGAATGACACTGACAGAACGACACTGACAGAACGACACTGACAGAACGACACTGACAGAACGACACTGACAGAACGACACTGACAGAAGCACAACATTATTTCCATACCAGAAACACTGATCCAATGTGTCCACACTCTTCCCACATGCTCCAAAATCTTCCATATCTTCTACCCTACATACACATAAACCCATTTCAACTCACTTAACATTTATTTTAATTGCCGCCACAATATGTACACAGTATGCAAAAACCTCAGGATGAAAGACATAAAACAGATCCTCACCCAGGACTGACACAAGCAAAACATTATTGATGACTAACACTTCAGCATATAAATAAACCAATGAGTTCAATTGAATCAGTCCATAATAGCAGGGATGAGCCAGGTAGAAGTTATCCTGCATCCAGCTCAACGTTGACGGAACCCCAGAGGAAAAGACAAAAAGGGGGAGGAGATGGAAAACAGACAGGGAGACACAGAAGCTAAAGGGAGCATGAACCTGATTCACACTATAGCAACTTATCTTGAATTTATCTGTCAAAAAGGAGAGTTTTTGACCTACTCTTAAAAGTAGAGAGGGTGTCTGCCTCCAGGACTGGGAGATGGTTCCACAGCAGAGGGCCTTGGTAGCTGAAGGCTCTGGCTCCACATCTAAACTTCAAGATTCTTGAAACCACCAGTAGGCCTGCATTCAGAGAACCAAGTGGGGCAATAGGGTTTTATCAGGTCTGAGATACAAGAGGGTGCCAGACCATGAAGACCTTTATAGACAAGCAGAAGGATGTTGAACTGAATCCTGAATGGTACAGGAAGCCACTGCTAGGAGGCCAGAACAGGAGAGATATGATCTCTGGCTACTTCTAGTCAGGACACGAGCTGCCGCGTTCTGAAGGAGCTGCAGAGTTCTCATCACCCGTTGGAGCATCCAGCCAGTAGAGAGGAGCAGTGGTCCAACCTGGAAGTAACAAAGGCATGGACCAGCTCTTCTGCTGCATGGGGAAGGAGGAGTCTTATTTTTGAAAGATTGCAGAGGTAGACAGAGTAAACCAGGGGGCAGATCTTGGTCTACACAGTCTTTTTTGTTCAGGTTGCAGCCGAATCAAGACTCTTGCAAAGGCAGATAACAAAGCTATCAGTGAGGGAGAGACTCAGGCTTTCATAACAGAGGGGGGGGGGTGCAGTTCCAAGAGACAGGGGGATAGCTTCTTTAAAGTTTGACATACAGTCATACATAAATAACATTCATGTTTACATACCTGAAACACTGATCCGATGTGTCCACACTCTTCCCGGATCCTGCAAAATCTTCCATATCTTCTACCCTACATACACATAAAGTCATACATACACACTTCAACTTTTATGTGTTTTAATTGCCATACCAGCAACAATCTGTACATAGTGGGGAAAAAAAGGGAGAAACCTCAGGATGAAAGACAAAGAAGCAGATCCTCACCCAGGACTGACAGACAGGCACAAGCAGAACATCATTGATGACTAACAGTTCAGGATATAAATAAATCAATGACTTGAATTGAATCAGTCCATAATAGCAGGCAGGAAAACCCACAGTGAGATGATCCAGCTCAACGTTGATGGAACCCCAGAGGGAAAGACAAAAAAGGAGAGGAGGAGGAGACAGGGAGAGGCCAGGAGAGAGAGAAGCTATAGCAGCTTATCTTGAATTTATCTGTAGGCTCTGTCAAAAAGGAGGGTTTTAACCTACTCTTAAAGGTAGAGAGGGTGTCTGCCTCCAGGACTGAGACTGGGAGATGGTTCCACAGCAGAGGGCCTTGGTAGCTGAAGGCTCTGGCTCCACATCTAGACTTAGAGACTCTTGGAACCACCAGTAGGCCTGCATTCAAAGAACAGAGTGTCTAAGTGGGACAATAGTGTTTTATCAGGTCTGAGATATAAGAGGGTGCCAGACCATGAAAACCTTTATAGACAATGACGAGGATTTTGAACTGGATCCTGAAAGGTACAGGAAGCCAGTGCAATGACACCAGAACAAGACAGATATGATCTCTGTCTACTTCTAGTCAGGACACAAGCTGCAGAGTTCTCATCACCTGTTGGAGCATCCAGCCAGTTGAGAGGAGCAGTGGTCCAGCCTGGAGGTAACAGAGGCTGGACCAGCTGCTGCATGGGGAGGGAGGAGGATTTTTGAAATATTGCAGAGGTGGAAGTACGCAGTCTCTGAGATCAATTTTATGTGGGAGCTAAAAGACAGGTCTGGATCAAAACTAACACTAATTCATGACTTTAACCAGTGCAGTCTCAGTGCTATGATTCATTCTAAAACCAGACTGGAAGGATTCAAATAAACTATTGTTATTAAGGTATTCTCAGAACTGATTGGCAATGATTTCTGAGATGAATATGAGATGAGAGATCAGTCAGTCATTTGCTAAAGTTCCTGGATCAAGGGATGGTTTCTTGAGGAGGGGTTTGATTATTCCAACTTTGAACGTAAGAGGAACGTAACCTGTTCTTCGGGACAGATTGATGAGGCCAAGTAAGGAGGTGGCGATTAAAGGCAGCACTTCCTTTAACAACTTGGTCGGAATCGGGTCAAGGAGGCAGGTCGAATATTCAGAAGAGGAGATGATAGTGGTCAGCTGATGCAGGTCAATGGGGTCAAATGAAGATAGTGACCTGGTTATATCCACATCTGTGATCTGAAAGGCTGCAACAGGGGGTTGGTTAGTCGCCATGCATGCTGAGTGGGTCGTAATTGTTTGTCTAATATTTGTAATTTTGTTGTTAAAGTAGTCCATAAATTCACCACTGCTGAGATGGGTAGGGACACACTGCTCAGTGGAGTTATGACTGTGTCAGCCTGGCTACAGTGCTGAACAGAAACCTGGGGTTATGCTTATTTTCCTCAATTAAAGAGGAGTAGTATCTCGCTCTGGCATTACACAGACCCAGCCTGTAAGTCTTCAGACTATCTTTCCAGGTAAGAAAAATACTAGTGTTTTTGGTTGAACGCCATTTCCTCTCTAACTTACGTGCTAGCTGCTTTAGGTGGCAAGCTTCTGGAGTAAACCAGGAGGCAGATCGTGGTCTAGAGATAGTCTTTTTTGTGCAGCCGAGTCAAGAGTCTTGCAAAGGGAGGTAACAAAGCTATCAGTGAGGTGATCGATGAGGGAGAGACTCAAGCTTTCATAACAGAGAGGGGGGGATGCAGTTCCAAGAGACAGGGGGATAGCTTCTTTAAAGTTTGACATACAGCCATACATAGTCATACATACAGAAATAACATTCATGTTTACATACCTGAAACACTGATCCAATGTGTCCACACTCTTCCTGGATCCTGCAAAATCTTCCATATCTTCTACCCTACATACACATACACATACACATAAACCCATTTCAACTCGCTTATCACAATGACACACATACAGTCATACATGCATACTTACATACATACATATTCATACATACATACAGACATGCATTCATACATTCATGTTTACATACCTAAAACACTAAAGAAAGAGACATAAGACAGTAGAAACACACTTTAGAATGAAGACAGACACTTAAGAAGAAAGACACTTAGGAATGAAAAAAGACACTTAACCCTAACCCTAACCCTAACCCTAACCCTAAACCCTAACCCTAAACCCTAACCCTAACCCTAACCCTAACCCTAAACCCTAACCCTAACCCTAACCCTAAACCCTAACCCTAAACCCTAAACCCTAACCCTAACCCTAACCCTAACCCTAAACCCTAACCCTAAACCCTAACCCTAAACCCTAAACCCTTAACCCTAAACCCTAAACCCTTAACCCTAAACCCTAAACCCTTAACCCTAACCCTAAACCTAAACCTAAACCCTTAACCTTAACCCTAACCCTAACCCTAACCCTAACCCTAACCCTAACCCTAAACCCTAAACCCTAAACCCTAAACCCTAAACCCCAACACCAACACCAACCTAAACCCTAACCCTTTAGAATGAAGAAAAACACTTAAGACAGTACAAAGACACGAAAGACACTTAAGAATGAAGAAAGACTCATACATAAATAACACTCATGTTTACATACCAAAAACACTGATCCGATGTGTCCACACTCTTCCTGGATCCTGCAAAATCTTCCATATCTTCTACCCTACATACACACACACATAAACCCATTTCAACTCACTTATCACAATGACACACATACAGTCATGCATACATACATACATACATACATGTCTACATACCTAAAACACTGAAGAAAGACACATAAGACAGGAGAAAGACACTTTAGAATGAAGAAAGACACTTAAGAAGAAACACACTTAACACCTAACCCTAACCCTAACCCTAAACCCTAACCCTAACCCTAACCCTAAACCCTAACCCTAAACCTAAACCCTAAACCCTAACCCTAACCCTAACCCTAACCCTAACCCTAAACCCTAAACCCTAACCCTAACCCTAACCCTAAACCCTAACCCTAACCCTTTAGAATGAAGAAAGACACTTAAGAAGAAAGACACTTTAGAACGAAGAAAGACACTTAAGACAGTAGAAAGAACCTGAAGAATGAAGACAGACACTTAAGAATGAAGAAAGACACTTTAGAATGAAGAAAGACACTTAAGACAGTAGAAAGACACTTAAAAATTAAGACAGACACTTAAGAATGAAGAAAGACACATACATACAGTCATACATGCAGTCATACATACATACAGTCATACATTCATACAGTCATACATACATGCAGTCATACATACATAGTCAGACATACATATAGTCATACATTCATACAGTCATACATACATGCAGTCATACATACATAGTCATACATACATATAGTCATACATACATGCAGTCATACATACATAGTCATACATACATGCAGTCATACATACATACAGTCATACATACATGCAGTCATACATACATACAGTCATACATTCATACATACATGCAGTCATACATACATACAGTCATACATTCATACATACATGCAGTCATACATTCATACATACATGCAGTCATACATACATACAGTCATACATTCATACAGTCATACATTCATACATAAATAACATTCATGTTTACATACCTGAAACACTGATCCGATGTGTCCACACTCTTCCTGGATCCTGCAAAATCTTCCATATCTTCTACCCTACATACACACACACATAAACCCATTTCAACTCGCTTATCACTATGACACACATACATAGTCATACATACATACATTCATACATAGTCATACATACATACATACAGTCATACATACATACATACAGCCACACATACATACACACAGTTATACATACATACATACATTCATTCATACATACATAAATAACATTCTTGTTTACATACCTAAAACACTCATCCAATGTGTCCACACTCCTGCAAAATCTTCCATATCTTCAACCCTACATACATACACACATAAACCCATTTTCCCCCAGGTTTCGTTGTTGTCTTCTCCGAACAGAAAGGCAGAAAGTTTTACCGTTGCCGAGCCGTTTCTCTGCTCATGCTGCCGCTTCGATGAGAGACAAACATGCCAGGTGATCAGAGCCGGCGAGCAGTCAGCTGTTTCCTATCAGCTCCAACCAGTCTCCTCTGGCATCAACAAGGCATTGAACTGCAGAGCTGCAGCTCACTGGATATTTTGTCTTTTTCGGACCATTCTCTGTAAACCCTAGAGATGGTTGTGTGTGAAATACTCAGACCAGCCCTTCTGGCACCAACAAGCATGCCACGTTCAAAGTTGGACAGGTGTTGGACACACATACTAACATTCATGCACACATACATACATACTAACATTCATGTCAATCTCCCACTCTCCAATATCTTCTAACCTACATACATATACATACATACATACATAGATACATCTTTCATACATCTTTCCAGCACAAACCCATTTCAACTCGTTCCTGCTTTTCACAATGAACACATGTGTATATATTCACACCCGCAGCCCAACACTCCCCTGATGCACACATACATTCACGCACACAGACTAACATACATACATACTAACATTCACGCACACAGACTAGCATACATACATACTAACATTCACGCACACAGACTAACATACATACATACTAACATTCACGCACACATACTAACATACATACATACTAACATTCACGCACACAGAGGACACAGCTAAGAAGAGTGGACTCACAGACGTCCTGAAATGCAGAGGGTTCTGAGGGTTTGACCTCAGCCGGGCCGCTCCCCTATTACCTCAGGGTGGTGGGACAGAGACTTAGAGCAGGGAGCCATCTTACTGACAAAACTTTATAACATTGTGTTTTATTCATTATAGATTTACTTTTGAATATATTTCTACAGGAGAAAGATCTACTGTTGTGTCTGTGAAGAGACAATTTTTCTCTTTTATCTTTGTTTAGAATAAAAGCAAAAGAGCTACTTACACTCCAAATTCAAATAACAGTAATAATCATGATTTCCATATTCTATTCAAAAGCATCATAAATCTCCACATAATTCATCTCACTTGACATAATTCAATTTAAGCTACTTACTCTTCACTGAGGATCCTCTTCTTACAAATGCGATCACTGAGATTTCTTCAAACTACACAGCTGATACATACACACGATCACATTGTCAGAAAACAATCAAGATACATTTGATACAACTACGTAATCGTCTCATCACTTTGATTTCTCGATTTTATATCCCTCTTTCCACGTGCCTCTTTCACCCGGCCACAGACAGACACACACGGCCCGGCAGCTTCCACTGAAGACACACACACACACACACACAGAGCTCCTGTGCTTCAGTGTCTGCAGACAGCCAGAGCAGCTCCCAGAGCCTCCACGAAGCGATGGACGTCTAGGAAAGAGTTGTAGAGCGGGACGGGAGCAACACGCAGCACGCTGGGCTCCCTCATGTCACACTGAGACACACACACACACACACACACACACACACAATTACTAGAAGCAATAACAGCACATTACATATCGCACGGCAGATGTTTCTTATAATCTCTTTTTTGGCCTTCTTCAACATCTATCACAGACAGACGTGTCTACATATATGGTTATATTATATATCTTATGTATCTCCTCCTCCTGGTCCTGCTCCTCACCGCCACTCCTCTCCTCTCCAGCTCCTTGAAGACCGTGCGGATGTCCAGGGAGAAGCTGAGCGACAGCTGGCAGCCTCTCTGCTCGGGGTCAGAGGGCGTCAGGATGTGGACGTCAGGCCCGAGGCGACGCTCCGGGTCCGGGCTGTAGTAGTGGCGGATCAGCAGCTCCAGGTATCCCGTCAGGAGCACAGACTTCCTACGAAGCGCCGCCATGTTGGTCCGGGAGAACACCTGGAGGAGGAGGAGGGGTGGGGGAGGGGGCAGGAGGAAGAGGAAGTGAAGTCTATATTACCTGACCTAACCTTTATCTTCCCTTTATGTCATGTCATGTCATCCTATCCTGAGGTGCAGTACCTCCAGGCTGGCCTGCAGGGGGCAGACAAGCAGGAAGGGCTGGTTGGACAGTCTGAATCCATTCACTCCGGGCTGCAGCTCCATCTCTGACATGAGCACACAGAATAGAATACATGTGATATTACAGACATAGACATAGAAACATAACAGTCAGACTGTGACAGGAAACAGAAGGTTCGCTCACCGTTAGTCATCTCAAAGCGAGTGCTCAACTGGTGTCCCCACCACCCCTGCAGCCTGCAGTGCACACACACACACACACACACACACACACACACACACACACACACACACACACACACACACACACACACACACATGCTGTAAGTCCATCCTGCTCCACTGAAAAAGTCTCATACAAAATCAGTGACGTAGATCCATCTATTATAGATCCATCAATGGGGAAAAGAATGTGACTAAACACAGAGTGACTGTGTCCATGTTGATACGTTTACACTCATGAAATGTTTGCGGATCTACACAGACATAGAGAAATATAGATCTACATAGGCTAGAATGATTCCACAACAACAAGCTGCCCTGCTGGACTTGAGCCTCACGGCCAGTGAAGATTTAATTAAAGAGAAATGTATTAACACCACCTATCTAGCTCTTCTGCATCTATGATCCTTGATAACAGTACCCATAAACTTTAATGGCCCCAAGCTGCATTTGTTCTGCACTTTGTACTATTTGTGCTTCAGGATGTAATCTAAACTGTTGTGTTTCGTGTGTGTCACTCACGCAGGTTGGATCTTGTCTTTATGTTTCTCATGGATGAAAGCACCAGAGATCCCACCAGCACCAGAGTTCAGATACTGCAACAACACCACACACATCATCACAGACTCTCTCTGTCTCACTCACACACACACCACACACACACACACACACACACACACACACACCTTGTAGGAGCACCAACAGGCAAAGTCCACACCCCAATCATGTAAACGTAGCTCTACGTTCCCAGCAGCATGAGCACAGTCGAAACCCACGAAACAGCCCTGGAACAAACACACACACACACACACACACACACACACACACACACACACACACACACACAGCATCAGGGGAGGTTCCAGGTGCTTCTCACAGCAGCTCACCGACCATAACTCGACTGGTTAGTTGAACTCGTTTGAACCATCACATAACAGCGGCTGATCTCATAGATCTATAGCACACAGAGCTCCTCACCTTCCTGTGGCCGGCCTCGCTGATGACGGCCATGTTGAACAGCTGACCCGTGAGGTACTGGACGCCGCTCAGCATCACCACGGCAACCGAGTCCCCCTCCTTGTCAATCATCTCCAGGATGTCCTCTGTCCTCAGGGTGTGCTCGCCCTGCAGCACACACACACAAATATACACTGTCAGCATGTGTGTGTATGTGTGAATTATACATTATACCATAAATCTTTGGTGTGTATCTTTGTGTGCATATGGACGTATATGTGTGTGAGCGTGTGCCTACCGGCCGGGGTGCCACCAGCAGCATGCTGTCCTTAGGGTCGAATCCTCGGAGACGGATCTGAGACTGGACAGCATACTGACAGAGACGAGTCAAAAGTAAAATCGATGGACTGAGATCAGAGCCTCTGTGAAGATCTTGACGTCTTCTCAGATAAAGTCCTGGACGTCAGCCGGTTCCAAAGTGCGGCAGGAAGGACTCACATGGTCGGAGGGGAAGGCTTTGTCCTCCAGGAGGATCTTGTGTCGCTCTGCGGTCGGTTTGTAGAAGGAGAGCTGAGGAGGAAACGAGATGGAGTCAGAGCTTCTGGCTCGCATCTGCAGGGAGGGAAACAGCTGGCACAGCCTCCGGGTCGGTGGAGGACCCGACTCACCATGAGAAGATGCAGGTTCACCGTCAGGCCGTTCATCAGAGCCACCTCCTCCTCCTTCGCTCCTGAGGCACAAACAAGCCGGTTGAGCTCCTCACAGTGGGAGCAGAAAGTGTTTGTTCAGTTCTAGACCTTCGGACTGCACCAGCAGCTCTGATCAAACACACAGCTCCACCAGCTCTAGCTCCACCTCACCTACCACCTGCCCCATCATCTCCTCCAGGTTGTTCTCCGCCCAGGCCCAAGGCCGGGAGCCCAGAGTGTGTCCATGGACGGCCCTGGAGCAAGCACACAATTCAATTCTATTTGCAGTTGTCAGAACGGATCAACTCGACGTTCCACATGTGGACAGTTGTTCCCAGCCCGCTCCGTACATGGTGGCCCACTTGTCCAGCTCCTCCTCCAGGTACGCCCGCGCCTTCCTGGGCTGGAGGCCCAGAGAGTTCCCCGACAGGTAGACGCAGTCCTCAGAGCCGTCCACCAATGACAGGTCAGCTGCTCTCACACACACACACACACACACACACACACACACACACACACACACACACACACACACACACACAGTTCAGTACTTGTCCAGACTCTGATGCAGTTCGAAACCAAAGTATCTCCAGGACTGTTTGAGGAACCCAGACAAGCGTGGACATACAGTATACACATATGTACTGATTCCCAAAACACCTGCAAGCAGCAACTGGACTTGACGTAAATCTCAGAAATGTCTCGTCCATCTGCAGTCCACTCACAGGGCGGCAGGTCTCTGATCTTGGGCAGCAGGAACTCGTCCCTCAGGTGTCTCAGTCCGTCCCTCTGGTCCAGGTACTGGGCCACGGCTGCTGAGGTGGGACTGCAGCCCAGAGAGGACGCCACGCGCCGCACCACCTCCTCGGCACTCGAACCGTCAAAGGGGTCCATTCCTGAGCTGAGAGCAGACAAACACGGAGGATCGTTCTCTTTTTCTCTCTCTTCTCCTCAAAGAATCGTGACGGTGCTGTCGGTCCACCTGAAGCTTCTCTCCAGCCCAGAACCAAACCAACACCAACAACCCTTCAGACGTTTCCTACTGTCAAAATACTACAACTTCACCTCTGAAAACACAAGCACAACGGTCGAAAGCTACTCCAACTCCTCTATCAATCTCACTGTGTGTGTGTGTGTGTGTGTGTGTGTGTGTGTGTGTGTGTGAAACCTGTAACGTGCTGAGCACTGGGACCTGCAGCAGACAGACAAGCTTCAGAGAGCAGACTGAGTGAATATCTGCAGGGTAAATGCTCTTTAACCTGTGTTTAACCCATGTGTGTGTGTGTGTGTGTATGTCTCCAGTTAACCATTGATCACTGAGATAACACGTGCTTCTGAATGACAGGACTGGCTGAGTGAGCGCTGAGACCACTGTGTCCTCGGAACAGAGGAAGATCAGCTGCTTCCTCCTCTCTACTGGTTCTGACCTCATAAAGGAAAAGACAACACAACTAGCCAAGCAACACAATGGAAAAGTAACAAAGTGAGAAAATGACAAAGTGAAACAGAGGAAACACAAAAGTGATCAAGAACTTCACAGTCCCTGAAGCTCCTCCTACAGTAATATGTGCATTGGTGTACGTGCCTGCACATGTTTTGCATCAGTTCCTATGTTTTTATTTTGGCTGCCTGCTGCTACTCTGTAAATGCGTTTACAAGTTGTGGAACTTCTCGTTTTGGGATCAACCACCTCCTCCACCACCTCCTGTCCACTAGGCGGCAGCAGACCACAACCAGGGCTGCAGCACAGTGACTGTGGAAACTGTCAGGTGATGGATCAGGTTCAGGATCAGGAAGCGCTTCAGGCCCTGAAAGTCACCTGCAGCTCAGAGCTCTCTCCTATGATGGGACGTGTTTCTAGACTGTTCTCTCTGTGAGTGACATTGTTTCTGGGTTTCCTCTCCTCCCTCACCTCTACAGCTTACACATCAAAATAACATTATAACAGAGTAGATCCTGCTCTTCCCCATCTCCCCCCTCCTCCCCCCTCCTCCTCCTCCTCACAGCTCAGCAGGCCGTTCCCTCTCATCCCTCTCACTTCCCATCCATCAGGAACAAACTTGGAGAAACACAGGACACACAGCACAAAGAAAGAACTCTCTGGAAACAGTTTCAGTCTGTGACATGGAGGAACAAGTGTGTTGGATGCTGTGTCTAAACCTTCAGTGTAACAGTCATCATGTGTAAATTCACATGGATCCTGTCACGGACGAGCTCCCAGTGCTGCGTACTACCACTGCTGTGACCTGAAGGCTCAATTCAAATTAGACTGTTTCTTCTGGAGTTTTGAAGACATTTTATCGTCTATTGTCTGCTCTATTCTTCTCCCCTCTACTTTCCCTCTCGCCAGCTCTCCTCTGGTCCTGAGGATAATTTACCACTTTACAACTTGTCCTGGTCTCTAAACCTGTAATTTATCATCCTGAGGACTCGCTTCCTAGTCCTGAGTCACTAACTCACACGCTGACTCTGCTCTTTGGACCTGACCTCTGACCCCAGGTCCGTTTACACATGCTGGCTCCTGATTGGCTGCTGGTTCCAGGCAAACAGGAAGTGACTCACGGTGATGCCCCTGGTAGTCCTGACGCTGCGGTTCTTTCTGTTCCTCCCAGCGAGGAGGAGACGCCACCACATCTGGAAGCTCTCACGGCCTCAGACATCAAAGCCGCTCACACCTCCTCCTCCTCCTCCTCCTCCTCTACCTCCAGCCTCTGGACCTGCACAGATCCTCACACTCTCTCACACACACACACACACACACACAACACATGCAGCACAGGTGTGAGGAGCAGCTTCACATCCGTCTCAGACTGAGGTCTGAGGAGGAAGAGGAGGAGGAGCAGCAGGAGGTGTTTGCTCCCGGCCCCACAGTCGGATGTGGATCATCCGGAATGTTTTTCACAGCGACAGTGACTCTCTACACAAGATGAACACCGACTACTTTAAGTTAGACTAGATGATTCTAGACGATTCTAGCTCCAGAATATGTTTTCAGAGATGTGAGGGATGTACTCACTTCCCTGTAGGTGTGCTCCAGGTGGAGGCAGCATCTTCACCTGGTTTGTTCCAGCACTCTGACCTCAATGACTCTCTGGAGACTTCTATACTGGAAACAGAAACAGATAGACACATAGGATATAGAAGCTATAGCACATATAGACAGCTAGACATACAGGGACCAGCTAGCTAACTAGCTAACAGAACAGATAGATGAAAGTTTGAACCAATCAGCTCACAGTTCTGGGAGGAGGCAGGACGTAGAAGAACACACCTCTCACCTGATGTCGGCCTTAGAGCTTGTAATTACCTGTACTTATGACCTGTAATTCAGTGTAATTCAGTGCAATTCAGTGTAATTCAGTGTAATTCAGTGTAACTGCACTAAATCCACACAGTGAGCTTCACACGTCGCTGCAGCAGCTTCAGGACTTGTGATTCTCCACCGATCAGAGAATGAGAGGGGGAGAACACCTGCTGCTGCTCTGTGATCTGCTGGAAAGGTATGTGTGTGAGTGTGTGTGTGTGTGTGTGTGTGTCTGTGTGTGTGTGAGAGAGCACCTGATGTTTACTCCACTCAGGAGGCTGAAAGCTTCTTGGTTTCAGCTCGGCAGGGGCTCCTCGCCCCCCGCTGTGGAATCATCTCACTCACAAACTGTTTGCAGTCACATGGAGAGATAATATAGTGGGTTCAGACAACCCCCCCCCCACCACCACCACCACCACCACCACCACTTTAAAGGAGCGTTCCCACAGTTCAGAGAAGGAGACTCTGTCATTTACTGTACAGATGAGGAGGAGATAAAGACAAAGCTGTGGTTGGAACATCTGCTGGAGTCCAGACAATTTCACTACCTGGACCTGCACCACCCGCTACCCCCCTCTCCCCCCTCCCCTTCTCTTTTCTCACATCTCCACTCCAAACTACACCTGTTGACCGTGTCCTATGATCTGTAACTAGCAGCACTCTCTGTTCTGTACGGTGTAGTTACATATGTTCTATTTATATTATTTCATGGGTTTTTGTAGTTTCCTCCACACGTCACCTTTAAATGAGAAACTTTATCACTAACAATAACAATAACTATCACTAACAGAGTTAAAGCTAAAGTTAAAACATTAATCATGTTTCATCTACAGCATGTTATGGAATGAACCCACTTTACGACAGAGCTACTCCTGCATAGATAACATAGAGATAATTGATACGTTAATTTATTTATTAACTACACGTTACATTTGGACGATTATAGAATAGAATATTACGTGATCACAAGAATTCTATGAAACGTTAGCTGTCTCTATAGACATCATCATTATGTTTCAACAGATCGAGCCGCGTCACAGCGCATTTCTGCGCACACCACACACTCCTCCGCAGACAGCAGACAGCTGGCAGCAGGCAGCAGTCTGCGGCTCCACGTCCCTCCACCGTGGCGCTGCGCGACGCGGCTTCACGTTCTTTCACGAGTGAAAACAACGAACGATGAACTGCGGCCGACGCATCCACTACACTTCCTGCGCGTCCCAGCGTGTGTGTGTGTGTGTGTGTGTGTGTGTGTGTGTGTGTGTGTGTGAGAGAGAGAGAGAGAGAGATCCACCAATAGGAGCGCAGCCCCCCCCTCCCCCGTCGTGTCTGAACGAAGCGGCTCCGCAGTCCTCCTCTCTTCTCCTCCTCCTCCTCCTCTCCTCCCTATCGCTGCGAACTACTTTCGTCCTGCGCCACTTTCTACAACTTTCTGCGCCTTTCGGATGGGACCCGGGACCTGACCCCCCTCCCCAGGAACCCCCCACGGAAGGACACGGACGGATCGTGCAGAAATGCACCGTGCGTCTTTACGCATGGCGCTGCTGTGCGTGGCGCAGCTCGCGGCGCTGGCGCAACAAGGTAAAAAAACAAAACAAAAACACTTTGTTTGTTTGTTTGTTCAGGCCAAGACAGAAAAACCCAGACTTCTCA
>CM055211.1:9449940-9454940 GCA_029224185.1 Karalla daura
CGGCTGCTTCCAGATGATTCTACACACCTGAGGTGTCCGTGTTACTCGCTGCGCTCCCATCTCAGCTTTTCACACACTGGGAATGATGTTTCTGAGCCTGCTGGCAGGAGGAGATGTAACTGGGAACAGTCTGGTCCTGGCAGAGGATGGACGTCCACAACCTTCAGGTGGTTAGGCTGCATTAGAGCTTTGAGGAGCGCTGAACTGACTGAGATGTCTCCTCCAGTACTCCTGCAGCGTGTCCACCTTCCGGGTGAACTCCAGCCACAGCAGGTCTGCTCCCAGGGAGAGCGAGGCCTTCTACGCTGGACTCCAGGTAAAGGGAACCTCTGGGTTCCTCTGCTTCTACCAAACAGAGCCCGCACCAGAAAAGAACAGATGGCGATACAATAACATGCATTTGAACGCTTGGAAAGGAGAGGGAGGAAGTAAATGTTCCGCCCGTTTTCCATAAATAATCAAAATGTAACCTTCCTGTTTATGTCACGTTATAAATAACTGTCCAACTACAACATGTTGTCAGTGTGGTGCTTTAGGTACTCAGACACTAGATGCTTCCACCACATACTACCACATATTTATACACAGACTCGTCTCAGTGAGTGAGAGTCCGTACTCAACCTTGTTGGTGAACATCTGTTTCCTGGAACGACACCTTGCTTTGTATGCTACACTTCCCAAACACCATCTCCTTACGTCTTCTGGAACGCGTGTCCGTCTCTCCTCAGTTCTCTCCGGACTCGCTGCAGATCTGGGAGAACGCGGCGGAGCACGAGGTGATGGTGGCGAGCACCGTTCCCGTCCCGTGCCTGGGCCCGGCCGCCGGCGCCGGCCGCCGCTGCTCCCTCCCTCTGGAGCTGAGCGTCCACGCCGCAGGTCAGGCCCGGGGCCGGCGCTCCTCCGCTTCAGACAGCTCCGTTGTGTTGGGCTGGTGCATGAGCGTCAAACTGACCTCAGTGTGTGTGTGCAGACGGTCTGGCGGGCCAGGCGTCCAACGTGGCGCTGTCCTCCTGCCGGCTGCAGCTGCAGAGCGGCGCTCCCGCCTCCTTCCACGTCTCCGCCGTCACAGACTTCACCCGGGACGGCAACCGAGCCAGTCTGATCCGAGCTCTGCCCGGAGCTGGAGCGCCGAGGCTGTGGAGGAGCTACGTCCCGATGTCCCTGAAGGTAAGGAGGAGGAGGAGGAGGAGGAGGAGGAGGAGGAGGAGGAGGTGGAAGCCTCAGTGGTTCAGCAGAGATCCTGGAAAGCTGAGACGGATGTCAGGAAAGCGGAGTGGAGCGGAGCCACAGCGTTCCCAGCGCTCCGAGGGTCACAGGTCTGACTCCTGACGTCCCGACGTCACGTCAGACAGACTCTACGTGAGCTCTGCAGACACTCTGTCTCTGGACGTCCTGAGGGACAACACCTCTCCATCTGTGTCCACTGAACACTTCAAAAGCCTGGAGGTCACAGGTCAGAGGTCATGCTTCTCCTAATCTCTGCCCCTCTGCCCCCCCCCCCCCCCCCACTTCCCCCCTCCCACCCCCCAGGTCATGGTGCAGGACGTCCCCACGTCCATCTGCTACTCTCTGACCGACCCTCACGTAATCACTCTGGACGGACGGTAACCAATCTATGATCTATGGATCTACATCTGCCTTCCACAGGTTCCAGTCCTGGTTTTCACTGTGTGTGTGTGTGTGTGTGTGTGTGTGTGTGTGTCCTCTAGCCGCTATGAGAACCACCAGACCGGGACCTTCGTCCTGTACCGCAGTCTGAGCCGGGACTTCGAGGTGCAGACTCGTCAGTGGGACTGTGGCAGCCGCCACCACGCCGTGGCGTGCAGCTGTGGCGTGGCGGTGAGGGAGGGGGCGCAGGTTGCCAGGTTTGACATGTGCAGCGGACAGCCTCAGGAGAGCCGCCCCCGGCTCAGCCTGCACCGCCCCGGGGGGGCGGCCGAGGGGACCAGGGTCCGGGTGCTGGAGTCCCACCAGGGGTCGAAGGTCACGGTAGGCATCACCCCTCACAGATGCGCGCGGTGACCGGTTAGGCTGTATTACCGTGGTAACCGTGATTCCGTCTCCTAGTTGATGTTCCCGTCTGGAGCGTTTGTCCGGGCCGACGTGGGCGACTGGGGGATGAGTCTGTCCGTCCGCGCTCCCAGCGCCGACTTCGGGAACACCCGCGGTCTGTGTGGAACCTTCGACCGCAACGGGAACAACGACTTCCTGGGCTCCACAGGAAGTTCCTTCAGCACCGAGGAGCTGCAGCTCTTCATCGAGGACTGGAGGTCAGGACACAGACACACATCCTCAGTTTTAGGTTAATCATCTCTTCATATCACAAGTTCTTAAAGTGACATACACACAGTGAAGCAATGTTACGTGTGTGTGTGTGCGTGTGTGTGTGTGCCAGGATAGCTCCAGGTGAGAGTCTGTTTGACCAGCTTCCAGCGGAGGTTCCTCAGGACGAGCCTCGGAGGCCGTTCTGTCTTTGTCAGCGAGGATTCACCTCGACTCAGAGAGGAGAGAGGAGCCTGTATGAGCGCCCCCCCTCCACCTCCTCCTCCCCCTCCCCCTACTGCTCCTCCTTTGACAACGTGGACTACACCTTGGTGTTCCCGGCCGTGGACACCACGCTGGAACACGTGAGGAGAACGGAGCGAGAGCAGCGGGAGCAGAGCGTCCTGTCCCAGCACGTCTCAGCGTTCAGCCTGCGGCCCCGCCGGGACACGTCAGGACACGCAGACCTGGACCAGAGGACGGACCAGCTGATGGACCCGGACCAGAGGACGGACCAGCTGATGGACCCGGACCAGAGGACGGACCAGATGATGGACCCGGACCTGAGGGCGGAGCAGCTGATGCCTGCGGAGCGTCCCAGGAGACAGACCCTGGACTTCCAGCCGGTCTTCATGTCCCACAGTCTGGAGAACCTGGCCTACTTCTTCCCGGAGGACCACCAGGCGGGGGCGCTGCGGCCGGCCGTGCGGCCCGGCTGGCCCACACCCAGCGGGCTGACCTCAGCCCGGGCGCTGCAGCTGTGCCAGGACGCCCTGGCCCGGTCCCCGGTGGGCGTGGCCTGCGGGGCGCTGCTGGGCCGGCGGCTGGACGAGGCGGTCCAGCTCTGCATCCTGGACCTGCAGCTGAAGGACGACCTGGGCTGGGAGGAGGCGCTGCTGCCGCACCTGGAGAACGAGTGCGAGCGGAGGCTGCTGGAGAACCGCACGCAGAGCGCCGTCCTGGGGGGCGGAGCCTCGGCGGCCTTGGGGGCCTCGGGGGCCTCGGGGGCCCGGGACGTGGTGGCGGCGCTGCGCTGTCCCAACCTGTGCAACGGGAACGGGGAGTGTAGGGAGTGGGGCTGCGAGTGTCGACCCGGCTTCAGCTTCTACGACTGCAGCAGAGCCATCAGTGAGTTCTGAGGGGAGCTAGGCCACATAGAACTGATGAGAGCAGAATAGAGATGGCATCGCATAGAAGAGACAAGAGTCAGAATAGCATAGCATAGAAGAGAGAGCACAGGATAGCATAGCATAGCATAAACTTGAATAGAGTAGAATAGAATAGAACAGAGTAAAATATCATCGAAGAAAGGAGAGTAGACTAGAATAGCACAAAATACAGTAGCTGGTTCCTCTCCTGAGCTGGTTCCTCTCCTGAGCTGGTTCCTCTCCTGAGCTGGTTCCTCTCCTGAGCTGGTTCCTCTCCTGAGCTGGTTCCTCTCCTGAGCTGGTTCCTCTGCCTCCCACAGACCAGCCGGTGGAGCTGAGTGACCTGGAGAACGGAGGTCTGTGTGACATCCGGGCGTTGAGCTGCCGCAGCGTGCGTGTCTTCGGCCTGGGCTTCGTGGACTCCCCGGAGCTGAGCTGCCAGGCCACCAGGCTGAAGGTCTGAGCGGTCCAGCTCGACGTGCTCACACAGTAGGAACGTGCAGGAACATGAAGGTCTGTGCTCTGTCCTCCACAGTTCATGAATGGAGTGTGGGAGGTGGGCGAGAAGCAGAGGACCACAGCGTCCTTCCTGAGCTCCAGAGCTCTGGACTGCTCCGTCCCGTCCCTGAGCAGCATGGCCGAGGACAGCGAGGACTTCATGATGGACGACAAGCCCTACGCACGCTGGGAGATCCGGGTAAAGAGGGTCCTCCTGGCCTGGACCCGGCTGGTCCTGGCCTGGACCCAGCTGGACCCAGCTGGGTCCAGGGTCCTGGGTCCCTCCTGGACCAGGATCTAGTGTCCTGGTCTCACCTCTCTCTCTGTCTTATTTTCTGTCTCTGTGAATTTTATTGTCCCTCCCTCTTTCCCTCTCCATCTGTGTCTGACTCTGCCTGTTTCTGTCACTCGGTTTATCTATCTATCCCCCCCCCCCCCCCCCCCCCCCCCCCCCCCCCCCCCCCCCCCCCCCCCCAGGTGACCAACGACGGCTCCCAGCTGAGCCCCCCCCAGGTTCTGACCATCTATGACGGGCTGTGTCAGGTGTGTGAGGCGGGACACCCAGGCCTCTGTAAGTTAAAGGTACGGATGCTGTTATTTTAGCTTCATTGTATTGTTTCATTGTACTGGTGTTTTACTGTACTGGTGTTTTACTGTACTGGTGTTTTACTGTACTGGTGTTTTACTGTACTGGTGTTTGACTGTACTGGTGTTTTACTGTACTGGTGTTTATTTTTACAGGACTCTTTAACTCCCTTTAACATCCTGCTGCTGCAGTTTCAGTTTTGTGAGTTTGGTGCTTTGTCACGTGGCAGACACAGATGAAGCTGCTTGTGTCTTTAGAGAGGAGCTCGTCTGTTTGCAGCTTTTACACCAGAGCTCAGGTTGAACTGGACCTACAGTTTATGAGGAGGGAGGAGGACAGAAGGTAGAGATGTAGAGGTCGGGTATAACCCTAACCCAGCTGAGGGGGGAGAACAAAACAAACCTGGCTGGAGCTGGGGCTATACCGTCATAAAAACAAACCCTGAGTGTGTGTGTGTGTGTGTGTCCAGGAGGACACGTGCAGCATTGATGGGATGTGTTTCTCGG
>CM055211.1:9457440-9494940 GCA_029224185.1 Karalla daura
GTGTGTGAGGGAGAGGTGGGTGCCAGGCTGGAATCTGGAGCCCAGACCTGAGCTCTGACAGAGACGTATGTTGTTATGTCTGATATTATCGTGACATCAGGAGGATGAAATGAGGACGATCCGACCCCCTGAGACACGTCTCCCAGTCTAACACGTGTGTCGACGTGGTGAAATGGTGAAAATACTATGAAATCACAACAGTACTATAAAGATAATAACAATCAACAGAAATAATGATAAATAGTGACAACAAAGTAATAATCAGAATAATAGTTTAAAAGTGAAACTAACTGAACAGTTGGTGCTGATAGCAGACAGTGGCCTGCGTCTCATTAAAATCACTCGACATGAGTCTCACAGACTCACAGACTCTGCTGCATGGGCTCGTCTGTCACGTCCACAGCCTCAAACTAGAAATAAAAACAAACAACCAGAATCATCTGCTGGAAGCTGTGAAGCTGCTTCCAACATACCAGCCTGTTCTCTGCTTCAAGGAGCTGCTGGCACCACTACGGCCATCCCACTGTCTGTCTGGATCCATACTGGAGCCACTGGTTTCCAGTATGGGTCCTCTCTGGGTCAGTGGTCCGTCCTGGGAAACTCATGAATTTCTCTGACATGCAGATCTCGTTTCCTTGTTTCCTTGACTCGCTTCCCAACACGAGGTGTTGAAACCGAATCACTGAACACGACGTGTTTCCATGTACAGGCTGTCCAGCTGTGGTCCCCAGAGCAGCCCCCCCCCCCCCCCCCACACACACACACACACACACACACACAGCCTAGCGAAACGTACCTTTAACACTGTTTGGCATTTTTATGGAACTTTATACACGGACAGGTCCCCAGAGGCTCCCACTCACCGTTTTGTTTTGATGGAAACATGAAGTTCAGGATGTCCAGTCCAGGTCTTTCTTGACTCTTCAAAAACAAAATCTAGAACGGAACAAAACCTGTTTAGATTCAGTAAACTGACATGTGAAATCTGGATATTCAATTACAAATACAGAAATGACATTTCTAAGTTTTCTCATTCTCAGAAAACACTTAAACTTCTAATACTTTTAACACTCCTCTTACAGCAGTTTTCCAGCCTGCTCCCATCACTCCCACATCTGCTCCACGATCCACCGTCTCCAAGCCTCCAGATGTTGTGCTGCCTCCTCCCAGACTCCAGACAGATGTTGTGAGGAAACCCTGGAGCGGCAGCAGCTCCCTCCGCTCCACAGCCGGTCGGGTCCACACACACCAACGTCCGCGTCCGTCCCAGGGAAAGGCCGGAGGACGCCTCCAGGTCCCAGCAGCCACTGCCAGCGCTCCCAGGAACGGCCCAGGAACCTCAGCCGAACAAACCCAAACAGACAGGCTGACGACCGCCAGGACGCCTGGGGACCCTGAGGCTGCTGGACGAGCAGAACAGGCAGGTGAGTCCCACACACCTTCTCGTCTGTTCTTCTCTAACACACATACAAGAGCCTAAAATGTGTGTGGAAGCAAAGTGTGTGTGTGGCAGTTAAAGCATGCGTGCATGAGTTACTATATAACTTGTGAGTTTAAGTTTGTGTAAGTAGAATTGTGTGAGCGCTGAAGAGTCAGATCACACCAGAAGGTTGAAGGAGCAGCTGCTGAGGCTGAAGGTGATGCTGTCCCTCAGGCCCCGCCCCGCCCCCGGCCCAGGCCCCGCCCCCGGCCCAGGCCCCACCCCCGGCCCTGACCCCGGCCCAGGCCCCGCCCCCGGCCCTGACCCCGGCCCAGGCCCCGGCCCTGACCCCGGCCCAGGCCCCGGCCCTGACCCCGGCCCAGGCCCCGGCCCTGACCCCGGCCCAGGCCCCGCCCCCGCCCCCGTCCTGCGCCAGCCGTCCCTGCTTCCCCGGCGTGCAGTGCATCAACCGCCGGCCGCCACACGTGGGCTACGTGTGCGGCCGCTGCCCGCCCGGTCTCCACGGCAACGGCCGCGTCTGCACGAAGAACGCCAAGGCAGGTGAGACCAGACGCCAGAACCTGCTCCACAAACCAGGGACAAACAAGAGACATGATGACTTTCACTCATTTTTACACTTTAAATCTCAGATTCCTGTCCAGTGGAGGGGAGGGGAGCGAGTGACTCCTCTGTTTCACGTATTTCTAAAACATATTTCGTCTGTGAAAAAGTCGAGTGAAAAAAGGAGGAAAACAAAGTGAAAAAGGAGGGAAAGTGGGAACTATCCATTAAATGTGTCCTGTTGAAGTGGCTGGAGGAGACGCTGAGGGCCTTTTCCTGGTTTTCCTTGGTTGACGGAGCGTCAGACAGAACAAAGCCTCCTCGCTGTTTTCTGTCTGGATTCCAGGGAATTCTGTGGAGGCGTCTGAGGAATTCCACTGGAATCACTGGGGTTTTATGGGTCCTGAGCGACTGAGCGCTGCTCCGGCCTGTTTCCTCTGGGCGGAGCAGAGCGGGGGCTGCGAGCGCGTCCAGCTGACTCGTCTTAAGATCAGGAATCGTGTCCTGGGCTTTACAGCCGCGCCGCATGCTGTGCTATTTCATGCTCTAAATGAGCGTCGGATCACGTCTGGGGCAAAGAGTCAGCGGCTCCCCCGGACCACTGCGGGGTTCTGCTCCAATTTAGAAAGGAGGGAAAAGTTCCAGGATTTAACGCTGCTTCCTCTGGAGGAGTAAAACGAGTCTTTCCTCTGTGTTTGTCTCGCAGCTCTTCTTCTTCTTCTACTGTTAATAAATCATTACCTGACACTCTGATGTCACTTCCCGTCTGTCCCCAGCATCCAATCACCTTCCTCAGCAGCAGACGGCGGGAAAATCCAGCAAAGTGTCCCAGCTGCACCTTCCTCACCTGCCCAGCAGGCACAGCATCAAACGCCTCCTCTCCTCCTCCACCTCTTCCTCCTCCTCTGTGACCAGAGCCAATCAGATCCCCCGTCAGCTTCCCTCCCCCGGGGGTCGGGGGGGTGGGACCGGGAGGAGGGAGGCCGTCACCGTCCCCAGAGATCCTCCCGGAACGTCACGTCTGGGCATCAGGACAACAAACTCCAGACCGGCCGTCACCGCCTCCAGGGGATTCTGGGTTTCCATGGCAACCGCATCCAAGGTGAGTTCACCTGAAAGAATATACTGATTATTAAGTATATAAATAATATTTAAAAAGTCACGCTTAAATGAGATCAGTCACCTCCTCCTCCTCCTGCAGCCTGATGGGTCAGTCTCGCTGGCCCCGCCCCCTCAGGTGACCCCCGCCGCCCCCCCCAGGTCCACTCCTCGGGGCTCCAGCGGCTCCAGAGCGTGGACGCCTGCTCGGCCGGCCCCGCCCCTCACCGCCGCCCTCACCGCTCTCTCCTATTCGCTGCCCGAGTCGGAGTTCTCTGCGGACGGAGACGAGGGGGCGGAGCCAGGAGCGGACCCCGCCCCCGTGCTGAAGGCGTTCCCGGCGGCGGGGACGAGCTGCGCCGAGCGGCCATGTTTCCCCGGCGTGCTGTGTGAGGCGGCGGAGGCTTCCGGAGGCTTCCGGTGTGGGAGGTGTCCCCCAGGATACACCGGAGACGGACGCACCTGCAGAGGTGAGACCTCGCTCCTCCTCACCAGCTCCAGCTCCAGGTTTCTCCTTCTGATCAGGACTAACCGTGGCTGCGTGTGTTCTCCAGCGGTCTGCAGACACGCGTGTGGCAGGAACATGGCGTGTGCTGCTCCCAACACGTGTCGATGCAAAGACGGCTACAGCGGCCTGGACTGCCTCACTGGTCAGCAGCAACCACCTCTGCTTCTGATCAACACAAACAACCAGCATGTGATGTCCTGTATCCATGTTTCCTCTGTGTGTGTGTGTGTGTGTGTGTGTGTGTGTGTGTGTGTGTGTGTGTGTGTGTGTGTGTGTGTGTGTGTGTGTGTGTGTGTGTGTGTGTGTGTGTGTGTGCAGCCATCTGTGAGCCGGGCTGTGTGAACGGGGGGGTGTGTATCGCTCCAGGTGTGTGTCAGTGTCCTCGAGGTTTCCACGGAGAACGCTGTGAGGAAGGTAAAACACTCAGCTCCTCCTCCTCCTCCTCCTCCTCCTCCTCCTCCTCCTCCTCCTCCTCCTCCTCCCAGTCTGTGCATGTGTTAACTGTCCAGAGAACATGACGGAGCTGTGTGTGTGTGTGAGCAGCTCTGTGCAGGGCACCCTGTCAGAATGGGGGCACCTGTGTGGGGCTGCAGACCTGCTCCTGTCCCTACGGCTTCGTTGGACCTCGGTGTGAGACAAGTAGGTGGAGTGGGCGGGGGGGCAGGGGGACTGGGACGTCCCTGATAAGAGTCGAGCATCATTTCATATTCATTTCACCTGAATGACCTGATTCCTCTGATAACTGCCTTCACTGTGCACGTGTGTGTGTGTGTGTGTGTGTGTGTGTGCAGTGGTGTGTAGTCGTCACTGTCATCATGGAGGTCAGTGTGTGTCTCCAGACCAGTGCTCGTGTCCCTCAGGCTGGACGGGACAGTCCTGTGAGAGCGGTGAGACACGTCCACACGTCTCCACTACAACTGTCACTACAAGCACAGCAACTTATTCAGCCCCTCCCTCCCTCTCTGCCCCCCCCCCCCCCCCCCACACACACCCCCCCAGCTCTCTGTTCTCCTCTGTGTCTAAATGGAGGCTCCTGTGTCCGTCCCAACGTCTGTGACTGTCCTCAGGGTTTCTACGGCCTCCAGTGTCAGAACGGTAAATCCTTCCCCCTGGTTTCCCTACAGCATCGGCCTAATCTTGGTCGATGGATTGATCGATGGATTGATTGATTATCACTGACCTCTGCTGTGTCCCTGCAGCCGTCTGCTCCCCCCCCTGTAAGAACGGCGGTCTGTGCATGAGGAACAACGTGTGCTCCTGCCTGCAGGGATACACCGGGAGGAGATGCGAGAAAAGTCAGACTCACCCTCACGACTTCCATCTTCAGTGTGATGCCAATCTGTCGTCATGGCAACCACCCCTCCATCCTCCCTCTCTCTCTGTCTCTCTCTCTCTCTGTCTCTGCAGGTGTGTGTGAGCCCATGTGTATGAACGGAGGCAGGTGTGTTGGTCCAGACGTGTGCGACTGTCCGTCGGGATGGAGAGGGAGGAGATGTGACAAACGTGAGTGAGACGATCAGATTCTCCTACCTGGACCACGTCTTCAGGATGGAGCGCCGACCTCCAACAAAGCCATGCTGGCACGCGAGGGTTTCACCAGAGTCATTTCAAGGACGATTCCAGGACAAAGTTCCATGGCTACAGACGCCACTAAGACATGAACACAGAATAATAATACAGTGGCAATGTTAAAAGAAATAGGCTGAATGACTGTGGTCTCATACATGATGTTTGAGAGTTTTCCTGGTTTGACATATGAACCCTGAACCTGTAAAGCCACACTGAATCGTTATGTGAGGCTCTTATTTTGAAGGGGCTTCATCTGTCTGTCCCTCTCCCCTCAGCCAGCTGCCTTCAGAAGTGTCTGAACGGAGGAGAGTGTGTGGGCGCCAACACCTGCCACTGCGCCCCGGGCTGGCAGGGCATGCTGTGTCAGATCCGTGAGTCCTCCACCGACAAACACAGACGAGACCTCTCCAGAGTTCCTACTTCCTGTCTAAGCTCACTGTGCTTCCTGTCTCAGCTCACTGTGAACAGAAGTGTCTGTACGGGAGCCGCTGCGTCCGGCCAAACGTGTGCGCCTGTCGGAGCGGACACTCGGGGTCTCTGTGCTCCAGGAGGGTGAGACCTGGATCCTCCCAGACGCTGCTCCTCTACAACTGTGACATAGATATATATAGATATATATATAGAGATATCAGATGAGGATAAGCTATGACAGATATGAGCATATGATGAGATATAAGGATACGGTGAGATATGAGATGATACCGTATGAGAGGTGAAGAGATGAGATACCACGTCTGTTTCCTGTTCCTGTTTGTGTGCAGCCCTCTGTGAGCCCTGACTAATTTCCCTCTATTTTCACTGTTTCTCCCCTCTTCTCTTTCAGCTCCCCATCATCCAAGGCTGAGGTTGAACAACTCGCCTCGCAGCGCCCCCTGGAGGACAGTGTGGCCTCGTCTGTCTTTACAAACCAACTGGAAACTGGAAGAAAAGCTGCAGCTGACTCCTCTGAGCAAACATCTGGGAGAGCAGACGGGGTTTGGGAATAATCTGAGGAGCAGCTTCACTTCACACTCAGGCCCACGTTCACTGCTAGCAGCGCCACATTCAGGGTCCCTGAACACTCTGCACCAAGGATTTATTTATTTGTTTTATATTGTTGCATATTTCTTGTTGTATATATCTTAATCGCTGTATAATCTGTGGTATTTCCTATCAAAGCTTGTTTATTATTGGTTGTTTTGTAAGAAAATGAATAAAGATCCCTCTAAGGTTAACTCAGGCTTCCTATGGGGGGGGGGCGGGGGGAGATTCATACCTTCATGGACACAAACGTAGACCTGATCAATCGCTTTGATTGACTGAAGAGCAGCACAGCTGAAGACCAACCGGGACAGCTGCAGGTCTCTGGCCACCAGTGCACCTGCAAGGAGAGGAGAAGAAGGAGAAAGAAGAAGAGGAGCGTTTGACTTTGCAGCAGGGGTCAGAGGTCGGGGCCACGGGGCCGGAGAGGAAGCGAGGATTAAGAGATTAACGAGGCCACATTAGCTCCGCACCAGTTAGGATTCCTCTAATCACCGAGCGTCTACAAACAACCTGCTCAGGGAACACTCCCCATTCCACGCCTCGGAACGTCTCCTTTCATTCCTTCCTCCTCCAAGAGATTAGCTGTAAATAACCTGAAAACAACCTTGAGTTTCTGGAAGTCTTCCATATTTTGGAGCTCTCACACACACACACACACACACACACACAGCTGATCACTGCAGCTCTGCCGCCCCCTGGTGGCAATAATATCAATGATAACAACAACAATCCAGAAAATGAGGATAATTGCACTTGACCTTTAAAGCTTCAAGAGCTTCGATAAATGTCAAGTTACTTGTGTAATTCAAGTAAATCCTGCCATGGGGGGCTGCACACACACACACACACACACACACACACACACACACACACACACACACACACACACACACACACACACACACACACACACACACACACACACACACACACACACACACACACACACACACACACACACACACACACACACACACAATCATATGTTTACAGATATTTATATCCACCCCCAAAGATGGAACTGGGCAAGGTGGAGGAAGAGGAGGAGGGGTAGGGGTGTGTGTGTGTGCGTGCGTGCGCATGTGTGTGTGTAATCTTGAGGGTTTGTCGGGGTCACCGGGGGAGGTCACTGCTCTGTTGCTCTGTCACCATGGAGCTAAAGTTTCCCAGCATGAAGCAGGTCACTGAACGCATCGCACAGCAGCAACAGCTGGATTTAAGATCCGACCAATCAGAGAAGAGCTCTGCACCATGTGACCAGCAGTCATTAGTAGAAGGAGCGGTAGAAGCAGTGCTAGCAGTGCTGGCAGTAATGTAGATGTAGTAGTGGTAGTAGTAGTGGTAGTGGTACTTTTTACTAGTTGCATGTTCTTTCATATTTTCTTTTTATGATGTTTACATGTAACACTTGAGCTTTGCTTTCTTTTATTTTGGATCTTAACTTTCTTAAAGCACTACTGCTCCTACTACTCTCTTTAAGTTGAGAAACTTTTCTGTCTTTTTCTATTTGTCTCTTTCTACGTTGCAGTGACTGCATATTTTCAGCCTCAGTAGGACATGTATCCTGGGGTGGGGGGGTGTAACAGGTGCTCCTCCTCCTCCTTCCCCCCCCCCCCCCCCCCCCCCCCCTCCCTCCCTCCGACCCAGAAAGAGCGGTCCTCCTCAGTGGGAGGTATTGGGCAGCCCCTGGTCACCGGATCGTGGCAGCTGGTGCTGCTTCTATTTTCTCCAGCAGGATAAAGCTGAGCGAGCGGCGGCGCCGCGTCACAGCCATGAAGTCGAGCAGCGCTGAGGCCGACGCCTCCGACCTGGACAGCGGCGGCTACAGCTCCGACTGCTGCAGCCCGCCGCCCCGCGCCCCGGCCGGCCCGCCCGCCGCCCGCCGCCACCGCCGCAGGAGGCTCGGCGGGGGCGGGGCCGGGGGCGGGGCCGGCGGGGACGGGGCCGGGGGGGGCGTGCGGCGCTAGCCAGCAGCGACAGGCCGCTAACGCCCGCGAGAGGGACCGCACGCACAGCGTCAACACGGCGTTCACGGCGCTGCGCACGCTCATCCCCACCGAGCCGGCCGACAGGAAGCTGTCCAAGATCGAGACGCTGCGCCTGGCGTCCAGCTACATCTCCCACCTGGCCAACGTCCTGCTGCTGGGAGACGAGTGCCGAGACGGACAGCCCTGCCTCCGCTTCCAGGGCGTCCTGCCCCGAGGCCCCGCCCACGCCGCCCTCCGGCCCATCTGCACCTTCTGCCTCAGCAACCAGAGGAAGATGGTGAGTCCCACTGGACGCAGGCTCTGGGAGGAGCGGCCGTCTGGGCGGGTCTGGCACCCTATAATGCTGATCTGGCAACCACGCGTAGGCCTTACTCTGCCTGGCTGTCAACAAAGTCCGTCCTGTCTTATCCTGTTTGACTTAACTTTATGCAACGTATTTGCCTTCAGATGGTTTTTAACTCTGTGCTAAAGAGGAAAAGTGACGAGCGTTAAGAACACAGCCTAATGTGGAACACTTCAAAAAACTTTGACATATTTATACCTGTATTATATATCTGAAATATTTATATCTACAAATTCACAGGATTTATTATCTGCATACATTATGATCATTATGATCTATATGCATTGATACAAACATACAATATGTTAAGAACTAACAATAATCAGTGACTGTAGCAGAGACTAGAAGTGAGATAACCTTTAAGCACTTATGTACATCTTCCATTTATGCATCAGTTTACACCTGGTTTCTCACAGATATACAATAGAATAGACTGGAATACACTGGGATAACATAGAATATGATAGGGTAGACTATACCTTCATTTATCCCACAACATGGACATTTCAAACCTGGCAACCTTACAAATGACTTCATGTCATCTGATTTAATGTGATCTAGAATGACTATAAGAGACTATATACAGTCTCTATATGTTTATGTTTATATATATATATACACACACACACACACAGACTGTACATGCCCTATATATACTAAATGTTCTGATTTTTCCTCTGAAAAATGTGAAGTTCCAACAGGAGGGAGGAGAGATGGAGAGTTTAGACCTGCCTGTCATCTCTGCTCAGTAGACAGCTGATGTACGTAGGGTGACGTCTACCCACTGCAGTTCTACATCTGAAAGATCAGAGACAAGGCAGCTTAAAAACAAGACCTCAGACCACTGTTATGCCAGCAGAGCTGAGCAGACTAGAAGCAGTGGCATCTGTTAGTAACTGTGAACTAACCTGTAACTGGCTACGACACCAACACAGTCTGAGCAGTGAAGGTGTGTGTAGCGGAGCAGCAGACGTGTTTACAGTAGCTGTGTGTGTTTGGCCCCGGCGCTCCATGCCTGGAAATAGACGCTGGCACCAGGTCAGAAACATTATGTCACAGTTACCTTGAACCTGGAATCCCAGTGTGACGACTGCTGCGCCTCACTGCTTCTTTAGCCTCAGAACGCCTGGATCTGAAGCAGCAGGTTAGCAGAAATCACACTGAGACGAGGGAGGAGGATCCCACTGTCTGTGTGTGTGTGTGTGTGTGTGTGTGTGTGTGTGTGTGTGTGTGTGTGTCACTGACTGTTCCTCTGCTTCCACAGCTCAGAGACGGAGGGAAGCACTCAGCTGCCGTGTGACCGCTGGAGCTGCACGTTGTTTACACGCAGACGGAGGAAAACACACCTGTCAGACTGGTCACACACACACACACACACACACACACACACACACACACACACACACACACACACACACAGACGTGAAAACACATCCACTGCGACTGGATTTCGTCTACAGAAACACACCGACTCTATGAAGCACTTTTCTTTTTGTTTTTCTCCTTTCACATTTTCTTCTTCTTGTGTTTTGGTCGAGCTGTAACCTGAGCCCACGTGTAAAGCTGCACCTGACATGAGGACGAGTGGTTGGGTGTGGGGGGGCTATTTTGGTCCCACAAGTAGTAGCCCCCCCCCCCCACGTCCAGAGACTAAAAAGAACCTGCGTCGCCGCCTGAAGTCACATGAGGCTGCAGCGGCTGCTGTCAGTTCTTAACGATGCCTTCAAGGACTGTGGGAAATATCAGCACTCACTTCATTTAAAGGACTTTTCTTGAAACAAATCCCCCCCCCCCGCCCCACACACACACACACCCCCTCCCCTTCAGTCCAGAGAAGAGACAACAGGTGGACACAGCTTGCAGGAACGGCAGGTTGTTTGACGAGGAGTCGGAGAGGAGGAGGCGTCCCAGCCCCTGGATCATCCCAGAGCTCCTCTCTCAGCTGCTCCACCTGCTCTGCCTGAGATCTACTTCAATTAACCACTCACAGTTTCTACGTGTTGTATGTCTGGATTATCTGGCTGGTGTTAAACAGCACCGATGTGGGCCGGAGGGTTCTGGAAGGTTCTGGAAGGTTCTGGATTTGCTCCTAATCAGCAGCTAAAGCAGAGGAGAGACTTCCTCTTCTCAAGCGTCAGGATGAATAGATTTGCAGTGTGTTGATATGTTTACCTTTGCATTGTTGCACAACCTGTGAACACTTTAAAACAACCAACACAAAAACCAGACGTTCGGAGGTTGGAGAGGACGTTCTGAGCGTGGGACGTCGTGCTGCCGCCTAATCTGGAGAATATCTGAACGGAATCGTTGACAATCATCTGGATCCCTCGACAGTTTCTGCACATGAAAACAAAATGTTGCACTCTACCTCAAACCTGCGTATGAAATATGAAGGCCTACCTCTAAATCTAATGTGTGACATTTCTGTATCAAACATACTTGAATGACTGACAATTGTGTCCTTTGCACATCGCAAATACTGAGAAGCTGCTTGAAGAAAATTGTATTTTTCTACAATAAACTGAGGATAACTAAAGCTCTTGTCTCATATCTGTGACCAAGTCTATTTAATCTATCTCTTTAGATCAAAAAACTACTACTATATACACGATGTGAAACCCAAAATAAAAAGAAACAATCATTTAAATAATCTGTAATCTCAATCTGTCTAATGCAATCTGACTCTTATCAAAATGATTTGTAATTCATTAGTGCCATAGATAGATAGAAAGCTAGATAGCCAGAAAGAGCCCAACACAAGGATAGATAGATAGATAGATAGATAGATAGATAGATAGATAGATAGATAGATAGATAGATAGATAGATAGATAGATAGATAGATAGATAGATAGATAGATAGATAGATAGATAGATAGATAGATAGATAGATAGATAGATAGATAGATAGATAGATAGATAGATAGATAGATAGATAGATAGATAGATAGATAGATAGATAGATAGATAGATAGATAGATAGATAGATAGATAGATAGATAGATAGATAGATAGATAGATAGATAGATAGATAGATAGATAGATAGATAGATAGATAGATAGATAGATAGATAGATAGATAGATAGATAGATAGATAGATAGATAAATGGACAGAAAAATAGAGAGCCCGATAGACAGACTTATAGATTTAGACAAAGCTAGACAGGAAAAAGCAGCTAACAAGACAGATAGCTAGCAGCTAGCTAGCTAGGTAGCCACACAGCCGGGGAGAAAGGAAGCTGCTCAGAAAATGGATTTCTCTGCAATAAAAAAGTAGAATTAAAGCCCCTTTGTCCTATATCCATGTCCTCCAATCTACTCTCTAAAAACAAACGCAAAAGATGAAGATTACATCGACACATGAAAACAACAACAAAACAAACCCATAAACAAAAAACCCAATCATTTCAATAATCTTTATTTCATAAAAAAGTCAATTGGTTTATATCAGATTAAAGAAAGTAGAAACCAATAATAATCAGTGAGCTGGCGAGGCGTCTCCACCTCGGCGCCCAACAGGCTTTTACCCAAAAGTCAAGAAAGAAGGCGGAGCCTCGGGCCCGACGGAGGCCAGGACATGATCCGAGCACCAAACCCAGAGAGCGGGGACTTCAAAAAGTTTATAGAATTTAAAAAAATACGAGGGAGCGTGGAAACTTTGGCAAATTTGACGTCTGCCTCACAGTCGCATGGCGGCAAAGAACAAAACAAAAAAAAAACAAAAATTCAACAAATCCTGGTTCAGATTGAGACGAGGAGCAGGTTCTGAAGGCAAAAAACAAACGAATCGAGTCTTTGAGCCGCGACACCCGACAGCCCTTTGATAAAAATAGCGTTTCACCGTGTTGGAGTGGTAGAAGAAGAGTGTCTGGGATAAACGAGTAGAAGAAGAAGAAAAGGAGGAAGGTGTGTGGGGGCAGAGACATCTTACTGCTCCTGTTGCTACTGATCTATAAAAAAGAATAATAATAATAATAAGAGGGGAGTGAAAAAAGAAGTAGAGCTCATCTGGGGGCAGAGTTCAGTCCGTCTCCTCTTCCTCCGACTCCGACTCTGCGGGGAAGAGAAACTTCAGTTAACACCGTTTAGGCTTTCACTTCCAACTCTCTCCTCGTTTCTGTAATTAGCAGTTTCTCTGTCAACATTTATCATAATTTCATCTTCATTAATCACCTGGAAAAAAGATCAGATCTAAATGGTCTTCTACTTTGTGTGACAAAAGACGACCCGTCCCTGTGCCAGTCCAAGCAGCAGACAGAGGTGGTCTTTTTATTTGATGTGATTGTCCTACAGTTCTCCAGCTCTCCATCTGCCACTTCCATCCTCACCTTCCTCTGCGTTCTTCAGCCACTCCACAAACTTTTTCATCTGCTCCAGGAACACGCTGCGGCCCTTGCTCAGGTGGGCGTCGGAGTACCACTTCAGGATGGCCTCCTCGCTCAGCACGTCGGCTGGAGACCAGAGGAGACAGAGGACAGTCAGAACCCAGCAGATAAACTCACTGAAACATCTCTTCCTGGACTCAGGACGTAGCAGAACTCTGAACTCTGGCAGCAGACCTTTGTAGAGCAGCACCACGATCTTCTGGAAGGCCTTCATGAAGTGGATGTTGTCGTAGCAGTACTCCTGGATCTTCAGCAGCAGGCTGAGCTCAGACAGACCCTGGGAGGTGAAGGCTTTCAGCAGAAGGCTGTATTGCTGCAGGGACGGAGCACAGACGAGAACAGGTCACCCTCTTCACTCACAACGAGAAGCTAACGTGTCAGTGCAGCTTCAGGATTCAACCAGAAGAAGCTTTCATCACAAAGTCACTTACAGAGACATAGAGAGAGAGAAGCAGCTAGCTGGATACCTGGATGGATAGCCAGCTAGCCACCAAGCGCTGAAGGCAGCTAGATAGACAGCTGATAGGTAGCAGGCTAGCTAGCTAGTTTACGAGCTAGCTAGACAGCTAGCGAGCGCTAGCCAGACAGCTCGATGGAGCAAAATACTTGTGTTTCTGGTTTAATGCAGACGTTGTTTGGTTCTGCAGAACGTTCTGATGTTCTGACGACTACAGACACTTGATCTTTCTTTCTCTTTCATTTTCCAGCTCAGACTTCCAGTGGGAGGAGGTGTCGGCCAGCGCTACCTTCAAGTGTTTGATGGCTTGTTCGGTCACCAGCTCCTCCTTCTTGTTCCACTCCACACAGCTCATCACGCTGGTCCAGATGATGCTGATCATGGTCTGCTCCGACAGGTTGGCCTTCTTCATCTCCTCTTTGGTGAAGGCGATAATCTGGAGACATGGAGGGAAGGGGGAAAAAAAAAAGAGTCCATCACTCCCAGGTCACCTCCTTCCTGGATTCCCAGGTCAGCGGTCGATAGTTTGTGTGTGGTGCTGGGTGGAGCAGCCTCACCTCCCTCTGAGGTTCTCCTCTGGACATCTGCTCCTGCAGCTCCTTCTGCAGCTCCTTGCGAGCTCCGATGGATTGCTGGTTGCGGGCAAAGTCGGACAGCTCCTTCAGCCCGGCCTCGGTGAAGTACTTAGAGAAATGCTCACAGCTCCGTTTGTTGGCGGGGAAGAGTTCCTGCAGGCGGAGCAGCTTATTCACCACAAACACTCCAGACTGCTCCCAGACAAAGATCTGAATCCTCTTCAATCACCACTGACACTCTTACGCTCTGAGTGGAACCTTCCAGAGACTCTGTGGCTTGACCGTGAAGCTGCAGGAGACCTGCAGGCGCCTCAGGTTATACACTGTGTGTGTGTTTGTTTACCATCAGCCTGTTGTCCATGCCCACTTTGCGCAGGCTGGCGGCCACCGAGTTGATGTCCTTCTCGTTGATCCAGGACTTGAAGAGCTTGACGGCGAAGGCAGCAGACACTCCTGAGCAGAGGACAGAGACAGGTTAAAAGGTTAAAAGAAAAAAGAAAAAGACAAAAATAGACAAAAGTAGGTCCCAGAATTTTAAAGTGTATCCTTCTTCCTAGTCCTTTTTCTACACTGTGAATAATCATGTGTATTTCTCCTGCTTCCTCTGCTCTGCTGGAGCTGAGCATCATCTCAGTGTCGTCCTGTCGTCAGATCCTGTCTAGATGGGCCCCTCTCACCTTCCTTGACCAGGTTCTCGTTGAAGAGGCTGTTGAGGATGGAGGCTGAGATGTTGCCGTTGGCCAGCAGGATGCCGGTCAGCATGGCCAGCTTGTTGCGCTCAGACTCCGTGAATCCCTTTAGAAACAGCAGCAGCTGCAGAGCAGAGACGCAGGTCACACAGACATGCTAGAAACACACAGCTGCAGCCTGACAGTCCCGGGCGCTGACCTGGGACCAGCCTGCTCAGTAGGTGGCGCTACAGTGCTCTAATGGATATCAGCATGTGGATGTGTGCAGGTGTGGACCTTTAACAACAGTTTGTTTGATGCAGGCTTCAGGTCTGGGCTGCAGGTGGCGCTAGCCGCCATTATGTCACAGCCATGATCAGGACTAAACTGTCAAAACGTTTTTCCCTTTGTTCAATCCAAGGTGCTTGTTTAATCACTCAACGCTCAGCCCTAAATAAGCAAGTGGCGTGTACTAGTTAGACTGGTTGGCTGATGTCAGATACCTGTGAAGCCTGGAGGCCAGAATGCAGACTAACCAGCTTGATACATTTGTAAATCTGAGCCTGACAGCCCAATGAAGATGCCTGTGAATATTGTTCAGACTTGTAGCTGTGGTGACTGCTTCAATCACAGTCTGTGGCTGCGCTCAGCTTTGATCCTGCCAGCAGGTTACACTGGGTGTGTGAGTGGCCCAGCAGAACCTCACACACTGCATTTCCTCCACTACTCCACTCTACATGTGAGACAAAGACTATGATAATGCTGCTGTAAGTGCAGCTGTCTCTCCAACAGGCACGTCTCACTGCAGAACAGTTCTTCAGGTCAATCGGTGTTTAATCCCTCTGGATTCCTTCTGAAGCACTCTGCGCTGCATCTTGTACTAAACATCTGATCTGATCTATCAACGACTGCTGGATTAGTAAGCACCGGTCACATTATTTCACTTGTTTCTCACCTTCTTGATCTCCTCTTCGAAACCCTTCTCCAGGTACTTGTAACGCCTGATCAGCTTGTTAAAAACCTGAGGAGAGGAGGTCACAACGTTCAGGACAGGATGGGACTGTGTGTGTGTGTGTGTGTGTGTGTGTGTGTGTGTGTGTGTGTGTGTGTGCGCTACCTGAGCGTATGCTTGCATGGTCTCCAGGTCTTCTTGTGCCGTGAAGAGGCAGAACTCAGTGCGCGTCATGTCGTCTGAAAGAGTGCCGCCCGGGGCTGAGGACCCACAGCAGACATGTTGGAAAATCAATCAATTTTTTTAATGTTTAAAGGTTCAAGAACTTTACAAGTCTGCTGGTAGATGAACAACCCAACATGCCTCAGATATGTTTACAACCTGAGAGAGGGTCGTTTCCAGCTGTTGATCTATCAGCTGCACTCACCCAGCATCCCGCCGGCCACCAGGATGTCGAAGAGCGTCTCTGCATAGCGGCGGTAGTCGAGCTTGGCGCCAGAGGCATCAAGGAACTTCGCGACCGCTTCCAAGTCAGTGCCAGTTTGGTTCAAGCCTTGTACGATACTTTCTTGAAACTGAGTAGGGTCAAATCTCTCCTTTTCATCTGTGGGAGAAGAACCAAAAAGCTGAATCAACATCCCAGAGAGCAAGAGGGATGAGACCTGCTTTAATATGAATGAACACACACACACACACCTCTTTTCCTCGTTTTGAAACGCTGGCCTGTTAGCGTCGGCTTTTGCTGCTTTTGATTATTCATAAAAGACACTCTGAGGAGAGAGAACAAAGAGTTAACAGTTGCTTAAACACAAACACACAGGTTGTGGGAACAGAGTGTTCCCGTTAATTAGGTTCTGCTTGGAAGCGTTTGGGTGTGACCTGGACCAGCTCAACACCTGAGTCACAAGTCTCTACTCATAACTATCATTCCCTAATAGCTGACTGACAGCTGGGGCATGGTGATTAGCCTGATGATGAGCACTCTTTGTCATTGAGGCTTCACAAAAATGACACGACAGTCCTGAAATATCCTTCCACATTACAGCGTACCGAGGAATGCTGTCAAATATGACTGCACTTATACTGGAAAGTTACATTCCAATACTGTGACTGGAAAATCACTGAAGCAGTGTGTACACTCTCTGTAACAGACATTAAGTATCATCTTAAACAACTTGTCAAGAAAGTAATGGAGGACATACTTGATGAACAACTGATCATGTATCTATGGCACAGTCATACATATAAGTGGATATACTATTCTCTCATAATAACTCGGTCTTTTCACTATCAATTGTGTCTAATGTCGTGACTAGTTAGGACATGAGAAAAAGTGACCACAGTTCCATCTTGTGTTTAAGGAGCATAACCGTCACAGATGGCAGCTGTACCCTGAGGTGGAGCTCAGACTCGGAGCTGGAGGACCTCAGAGTTGGACTGTAATGTTTAAAGGTTCGGTTTAAAGTTTGGGCCCAGAGAGAAAGTATAGCAGTTCAATATCGCCTTACAGGCTGGAACACTGGGCCTCACCATGCGCCCGGCTAGCCTGAAGCTAACTACACTCACGTTTCATTTACTTTAAAAACTATCTGAACCCAGACATGTGTAGTTCACTCCGAGGAACCAGATGTAACCCAGACTGCCACTGTTATTAGTCACTCTGAGCGACTTAGTGTCTACTCTAACGCTGTTGTAGTGATGCTAACGCAACTGCTAAAGCTAATGCTAAACTAGCTCTCCGGATTGCACAAATCTAAGATGGCGACGCGTTATGGGCTGAAATAACGCGTCATTAAAAGTAGATAAAAGTCTGGATATGTAAGTCTAGAAGAAGAGACAACATAGACAGAGTAAATCGTGAGTACTCACCTAAATTAATGCAGATATAAAACGGTAGTGGACGAGGGAAGAGCCGAAGCAAAGTGACGAGAGAGACAGAGAGAGAGAGGACCAAACAAAAAGAGCTGCGCGAGACCCGCCCGCTGCGCATGCGCACCGCACGAGGGGAATTCCGTCTCAATATACAAATAAAACGATTGAAATAAACAAATAAATCGTTTCAATTATTCATTTTTTAATTGAAAATACATGTAATAACAAAAACATAATTACAAAAATAATTAAAATAATTATGGATGTTGTTAATGGCTATGATTATTTTATTATATTTATAAGGCAAGTATAATTCATATAATAATGCTACTATGTATATATAATCTCTCTCTCTAGATATATATATATATATATATATACATATATACTATATATATATACATATATATATATAGTATGTTTCTATACTCATAAAATGTAATATAATTTTATTTAAATTGATAAGTATTAACAAGAATAATTATTAAAAAAATAAGTGAAATAATATGATGATTATTTATAATTATCTTATTAATTATAACAAGTATTGTTTTTCATTATTGAACTATGTAATTGCATCTACAGTATAGAACATATTATGGTATATTCTAAATGCTGAGTTATTATTATTACTATTATGTGGTTTTAACGTCACCGTTTCTCAGATTTCCGACCAGTTACAGCAAATAAGCAGAATCAGGAGCATGTGTAACGTGCAGGGAACAGATCACCCAAGTTTAATGAGTTAAAGGTTAATGCTTTCATCTTCTCTTTTTGGTCTTTTTCAATGCTTACCCAACACCAAACCAACCAAAAACCCACATGATAAGAATAGATCATATTTTTATTCAGCCCACAGCAGGGACATTTCAAAGAGACATACCACACCAAGTTCACATTCTCAGTTTCAGTTGTTCAAACCCAGGCAGAGGCTGCAGAAAGGAAACGTTTGTAGGACACTCTCTGCCAGGAACAACACAGATGTTCAGGCTGATCATTTCAAACAAGGACCACATCCCACTTCCAAAACATTAAATAACACTAAGAAATTGCTGGACTGATCGCCACAGCGGTTTAAATCACTTCATTTCGGATGTTGTTGACAGTTCGGGTTCACATCTCAGTACTTCATTCAGGAACCAACTGGAGAGACAAGTTAAACAAAGGTTCTAGAGTTACTAGAGCTGCAAAAACATCCAAGGTGCGTGATAGCTTCGTCTTGGCATTTGGGAAATGCGGACACACACTTTTTGTACTTGCTACCTGAGGGGAGCACAAACTGTCAGCTCCTTTAAAACGTTAATGTTAACAGCTTTCCTATAGTGTCTGTTTTGACCCCTTCAGCCTGCATTGCTTTGCCTGGTCTTGTCTCAAAGACCAAACAACTAATGCATTAACTTAGAAAACGAGCAACAATCGGATGTCCTCAGCAGCTTCTGGAGAGCCGCCGAACATCTAGCCTGATGAACATCAAAGCTGTAAACACGCTGTGAGCAAGTCTGTACCTAGTGTGTCCAGGTCATGGTTAAGACGGCCGGGTCTGGATCTGGGATGAAGGCCCAGGCAGCTCGTCGCCTCCGGCTGGGATGAGAACAGTCCTGCAAGACAAACAAGACGCTGCCAGGTCAGCGGACGTCCTGACGGAGGACATGCTACTGCCTGGAGAGCAGTCTTTACCGGAGCGCAGTTCCCCAACTTCTTCAGGCACAGCCGCACGTTACAGTGCAGGAAGAACTCGCTCTCTCCAGTGGTGAACTGGAACATGTCGAAGGAGAACACGGTGGACGTTCCCAGTCCGTTCCCCTTCACCTGGACCGTCCCATCCGCCTGGTTGGGACATCTGCGCAGAACAGAGAGGACCACACCTGAAGACTTCAGTGGATCAGAGATATTGATGGAGATCTCCATGAAGCTGCTGCTGGATCCAGACTAAACATGTTGGACTGACTGGGATGAAGCTGTGAAGATGGTAGAGTCCACTCTGAACCAGACCAGGTCAGGTCAGACCAGACCAGACCAGACCAGACCGGACCAGACCGGATCAGACCAGGTCAGATCAGACCAGGTCAGACCAGACCAGACCAGATCAGGTCAGACCGGACCAGACCAGACCAGATCTCCTCACCCTTTGATGATGAGGTCGTAGCGTGTGCTGGCGGTGGGCGACTCGACGTTGGTGGCCCAGCAGTTGTCGGTCACCACGGAGACCACGTCCTCGTTCAGCCCGTCCGTCTTCAGCTCCATCCAGACCCGCTGGTCCAGCAGGACCTCGGTGTCCTCCTGGATCGGACAGGTGAGGTCTGGGTCGACGTAGGCCTTCATCATGACTGTGAAGCTCCACTCTCCAGACTGGATCTTCTGAGACACGGAGCTGGAGACCACACACACACACGCATGTTCAGCCTCCATCGCCTTGACAACGAGCCTCAGTCGCCACGGCAACCCCCAGACTCACCCATCCTTGACCCTGAAGGCCACGGTGACCGGGGACGTGGCCTTGGGCTTGACGTAGGTGCAGGAGAAGTCGAGGAAGACTCCGGTGCGGCGGCTGATGACGGAGCTGCTGGGGACGCTGTTGCGCATCTTGATGGTGTTCTGCAGGACCACGTTGTTGTTGTCCATCTGGGGAGAACAGCCATCCAGCACAGCGTTAGCCCCGCCGCCCCGCCGTTACCTTCTCTGCACATTTTCAAAAGAGGTTGTTACTTTGTCAACATCGAAGGCTGTGTCCAGTGATTTATCTATTTATTTACTCACTCATTTCATTTCCCTCTGTACTGTCACGCTGCAGCTTGTTCATAGAATGAAAAACAAAACTGTTCTTTGTGTGCAGAGAAAGTTTTCATCTTGCCGGGTTATAAAAACTGCTGAAGTGAAGTGAAGTAATTGAGTAATCTTTTAGACAAGTATCTGTACTTCTACTAAAGCTCAGAGCCTGAAAGTAAAGTTAAGAGCGCCTCCTGATACTATCTGGCTCCAGATGACCTTTCTGTCAAACTTGTGGAAAAACATGAAAAACTAGAAATTCCTGTGTGGGAATGTGTAAGCTGCGCAGATTGTATGAAAGCTCAGAAAGTGGAAAACACCATGTGTTACTGTGTGGACGGCGGATAGAAGCAGCATGGACAGAGAAATACTGAACAGAATCACATTTAATCTGCAACAAAAGCAGAAAAACATGGCTATGTTTCCCCATTCATTTGGGAAGTTTTTTCCCAAATGAATGGGATTGTTGTTTTTCCCATTCATTCTAGTGGGAAAGACAGGTCAGATTTCCAAAAGCTGGAGTCTTTGGGAGAAAAACAACAGCACATTGATCCCGATCAAGCCACAAAGCTTTGATGGAACATTTGTCTGGGTGCTCGTAACACCGTAGGAGGAGATGCGAATCAACAATGATCTGGAAGAGGACTACGAAGTACAAGAAGCAGAGAGGTGGTGAGGAGGAGGAGTTGCCTAGAGGTGGAGGAGGCCAGGAGGTGTCTGCACCCACCACAGCCTTGGAGGCGCAGGTGTTGGTCTTGTTGAAGGTGAAGTACACCAGGTGGTCCTCGGGGTCCCTGAACCCGGTGCAGTCGGGGTCGTTGAGGTGCAGCTTCTTGTAGTCGATGCCTTTGGCGTCGAGCAGACAGCCGGCCAGGCTCAGAGTGGCCACGCTGTTGATGCACTGCAGAGAGTAGCCTGCAGGACACAGAGGGACAGTCTGTCTCCAGGACATGGTCCTAGCCCAGGCTGGCTGAGCATCAGCTCGGCCCTGGCTATTACCTGAGTGTATCTATGACCTGAACGTTATCTGTCATCATGAAGTGTCTTCATACCCAGAGGGTCGCTGGCCTGGTCAGCAAACACAGAGCGACAGGCACACTGGGTCCTTCCTGAGACTCTGGTGCAGAACTCGTTACTGCTGCAGTATCTGCCATCACAGAAGACCGTGGGCGCCGCTGCTGCTCACACACACACACACACACACACACACACACACACTCTGAAACACCGAGGCTGTGAAGCACATACACACACAGGACCAGGGCCTGGACCTGGACTGAGTACCACAGGAAGACGTCTTTAACTTACGGCAGCTGGCTGCTGACCTCCAGTCCTTGAAGGTGAGGTTCTTCTGCAGGTCACAGCTGGTGATGTAGGCCTCCAGGAACTGGCACCAGACCCCGTCCATGCACGGGTACTTGCAGAGCAGGCTGGTGCAGGCGTCGATGAAGGGCTGGGCGTTCTCAGTGCTGTGGCAGGAGCTGAACGGAGCCTGGCTCAGCTGTTTGCAGCTGCAGGTAGAGGCAGGAGGAGCAGCAGGTCAGGGAGGGAGGAGCAGGGTCCTGCTACATGAATGTGAGGAGGAGGAGGAGGAGGAGGAAGGTCTTACTGCTGGGTGGCGGCCGTGCAGTTGACGGAGGTGTCGGCGGCCTGGTTGTGTGCTTTGTCACAGCCACTGGGACGAGACCATAGCAGACGCTAGGTGAGTACAGGATCAGGATCGGACAGGTGGAGCTAGAGTTTGAGTCTGTACCTGGGGCTGGGCACCACCTTCTGCTTGCTCAGCGTCACCGTTTTGCCTTGGTTTGAAGGGTCTCCACACAAACCGTCCAGTTTGTTCAGCTGGTTTTGTTTTCCTGAGTCAAAGACAGAAATCGATCAAGCTCCAGCCAAAGACCGTCACATTCTACTCAGCAGGTGCAGGACCAGGTTCTCCATACCTGCCAGGTGCAGAGTGTTGCCATCAAACAGGACCACCAGGTCCAGAGCAGCGAACCTCAGAGCCAGTTCTCTGTGGTCTCTGGTGGCGGTCAGAGACGGCCCCACCGTGGTGGGCGCGTGGCTCAGCGCCACGCTCCTCTGGTTGACCTGAGACATCACAGACACAGAGAGAACGCTGAGAGCTGCTCACCATGCTGGAGGAGCGGGTGGTCTGGCCTGAAGATGTCATCCAACAACAGACAAATCCACCCATTTCATTCTTACTTTATCCTTATATTTCATTATTCTCTGCACATTTCTATCAGACCAGATAAGATAAGAACTTGATTTATCTCCAAAGAGAAGTTGTTCCATCCAGCAGCCAAGGAGTCACTCCAGGCCTGGACTGTGTCCTGCGTCTCACCGTCAAACTTCCGTCCTGGCTCAGGATGTAGTCCGTGCCCCCGGACGTCACCACCACGGTGTCCAGGAAGGGGACGTCCATGCGCTGCCTCTCTCTGAAGTGAGCCACCACGCTGATGTCCGGGCTGCCGCCCGCGCTCAGCAGGGTGTAGTCGCAGCGGTCCGGGATGGAATGTTTGCTCCCGAAGAAGGGAATGACGGTGGGACCGCTGACCGTGCACACCAGGTCCATGGGGGTGCAGATGCTGGGGAGACGAGGGATCCGTGTTACGACTGTACTGCTGGTGGTTGTTTCACTGGGAAAAACCTGTTTTATTCCTGTTTATTCCTCAGACTGTGAGGGAGGAGGCGTACCCGCTGGTGGAGCACTTCCCGAGCCGACACAGCGTGGTCACGTTGATCTTGTTCTTGGTGGAGCAGAAGGACTCGATGCAGTACTTGGTCCTGTTCTGACCGGGCGGGATGAAGAGCGCCGGGAGGGACGGGCCTGGCCGGAGACACGGACACACCATGGAAACACATACAGACGCAGGCTTGGTGCATCCATAGAGAAATGCAGACCCGATGGAGAAATGTGTCTCACAGGCTTCCGTACCTTTGTATCTGCAGCCGTCGAACCTGACGAACAAGTGTCTGACGTTGACCGGGAACTTCTTGGTTGAGATTTGATTCGTCTCCATGAAGGTCTTGACATCCTGGAAAGACGGAGGGGGGAGTTAAAACTGTGAGGGGGACGTGGTGAGGAAGAGCGGACGTGCTCCAGGTTCAGTCCACCTACAGAGGCTGCCACCGGATCTCGCTTGTAGATCCCCACGCCTCCTCCGGTGGCGTCCTCGAAGATGTAAAACTTGTGCTGAGGCAATGATGGGAAAGAAACAGCAATTAGACCAAGAGAGATCAGGTCTGAGCATTGCAGAAAGTTCAAAGCAGCCGAGAGAACTCACATCGACGACTTCGCTGTCCCCGAACACTCCGGTGACTTCGATGAAGCACTTGACCACGACGTCCACGTCTCCGAAGGTCAGAGCAGCTTCCGACGCTGTGATGGTGGAGGTGAACTTGTCCGGGAGCTGGAGGCTGGTGGCCGACAGGTAGTCGGACGCCTGGGCCACGGGACTGGCATCGTCCTTGAAGACGATCTGGTATTCCCCGTCCACTTTGAGCTGTGGGACAGAGGAGACGTCCCCGGGTCAGGCAAGACTGATACTGAACGCTGGACACATGTGCAACCGGGACATTTAGGAAATAACATGAATAAACCACTGCAGGGAAGAAACGTTTGCACAGAACACAATTTGAAGAAAATACATCTAATGTGATCTAATGTGATAATCCAAGAGTGCTTCTTGTGTCCCTGACCTCCAGGTACTTGAAGGTGTGTCCGTGGAAGGTGATGGGACAGGTGGAGATGTCCACGCTGTCCACGTTCACAGCAGCAGCAGCTGAAACATGAACAGACCCATCAGCAAGCTGAAGCTCTCCTCTTCCTCCTCTGCCTCCTCTTCCTCCTCCACAGTCTCAATCCTGAACTTCCAAAATGGAACGTCCCAGAGGGACCTGTAGCGTCTCTGTCTATTTATGTCTATCTATTTATCTATTGGCAATAATAACTACATTATGCAAAATAACATCACATATATTATGTTTATATAGTTGATATGTGAAGTATATATATTATAATATTGTATGATATATTATATCTATGTATAAGATCAATGACATTATACTTTACATCATATCTCCAATATAATCATATCAGATATGTAATTCTATGTATCCTACTATCTTAGATGATCAGTTACATAACACGAGGCCACCTGTTGACATCACATGTGAAAAAGTTGTTTTCGGAATGAATTCTTGTGCGTGCTGAGGTGGTCTGGTGGTTCAGGACCTGGACCGGTTCGAATCCACCGCCCTAACAACACGCCTCACCCACATCACTCCCTTCTTATTGTTATTATTGTCATCACTGTTATTATAGTTATCAGGTGAGTCAAAGTGACCTCAGATAAAAAGGAGTGTTCCCCACCTGCGCCCTGTGAGAGCCGCAGCTTCCAGAACTTCTCTAAAACTTTTTAAAAACTTTTTAAAACGTGTTGAAACGTTGAACTGAAGGTAAACGCTGAGGCTCACCTGAGACCAGGAGCAGCAGCAGAGCAGGAGTCGCCATGATGGAGTGGAACTGTCAGAGAGGAAGAGAGCGCTCCGTAAACCACTGTGACACGGACAACCCACCCCACCCCACCCCCCGACACACACACACACACACTCACACACACACACACACACAGGGGGGTGGTATCCAGGGCGCAGCTTGCAGAGTATCCCAATCAAAAAGTGAAAAAATCAGAAAGCAGCTTCTCTGAAGCAGCGTGGAAACCTGTTATAAACTGTGGAGGTCGATGACGACGGGAGAGCGTGGGCCCGGCTTCTTCTCAGCTGGTCTGGAGCTCTGTGAGGAGCTCTGTGAGGAGCTCTGTGAGGAGCTCTGTGAGGAGCTCTGTGAGGAGGTCTCGCTGGAGCTCAGTGAGGAGCTGAGAGAGGAGCTGAGAGAGGAGCTGAGAGGAGCTGAGAGGAGCTGAGAGAGGAGCTCTGAGGATGGATGCTCAGGTTGTGCCTCCCCACCCACAGGCTCACAGCTTTTACACAAAGCTTTCTAATTGCTCCTCTGGCGTCACTGAGGATTCAAGTCCTACAAGTTTCTCACATTCTCTGCAGGTTTTGACCTTGCTATCTTGCCTCTAAGCCTGCAGATGGCCTCGAGCAGATGAACATTTTCAGTGTTTTTCTGCCTTTAATGTCTTTTTGTTTCACGTCAGTGCTGCGCTTCACACGGCAGGTGTTCTTACATCATCCTCGGTAGAAACACAGGCACCCAGGGGTCTGCTGGACATGTCAAACCTGACCCCCTTTAAGCTATAAATGATAAAACAGACAACAAATAAAGTTTCCACATCCTCCACTGACAAAGCAGCTGTCAGAAAAGCTCTCCACTGTGATTCCAGCCGTCTGATTCCAGAGAAGCCACAGGTGGAGTCTCAGATGGCACGACCAGATGGACCAGTGATTTTATTATGTCAGATTGAAGTGCTCGTGAGTGTCACATCCCACATATTGAAAACAAATCAGACGCAGGCTTGGCTCATACCGCCCGTCCCAACCCAATTCAAATCCAGATGAGCAGGTTCAACAAATGATCTATAATTGTAGGTCTGTGCAGCCGAGCATCATTCCTCCACATTTAGCTCCTTATCACATTCTCACATGTGCCACCTCGCAGTATAAACTCCTCCGGCTGGTGTAAACCCACATCTCCGAGGCCGTTTCACCTCAGTTAAGTTACACGACCCGAACAGCAACGCCAGAACCTCTGGGTGGAGGAAGGTGTAGAACAACAATCACTAAGAAAAGAGGATGACGCATGAACGAATGAGATAAAGGTGTGACAGGTGAACAAAGCAGAGAGAAGGAGTGGATGTTGTCTGTGTCTCCGAGGAGCGGACACAGACCAGAAGCAGCACGTTTACGTCTCCCCTCACTGAACGCTGGTCAAAGCAGCTCAGATCAGAGGACGATCGTGTCCTTGTGTTCTCTCTGTCCGCCTACAGTCAGAGGCATCCTGTCTGTCACACTATTTGCATGCAGTGGGTGAGTAATTTGCCTTCAGCGCAGCTATAACAGGAACACTTAATATCTAGTGGTATTCTGAGCCCCAGGCAGCGTCCCAGCCCCGGGTCAGTCCCCTCCACCAACAGCCACCTTACCAGGACAACGAGTCCACCAGTCAACCAGTCTGGCTACTGGTCTGCTTTGGGCTCGGGACGTGAACAGAACAGAGGGTGGGTCCAACATGTGGAGCAGCTGGAGCAGCCAGGTGGCGGGGAACAGAGGCTGGAGGCTCCCTGCCACCTCACATAGCTGCTGCTCCATCACCTGGTCCAGAAATGCAAAAAAACAAGATCTGGAAGCCAGCCCCAGGCGCGTTTCTGCAGAGAGGAAACAACAGGCACAAGAAGAAGAAGATTTCACATTTTTACAACTACATTTTATGTTTCAAGCATAGCATAAAAGCAGCAGTTTTAATCATATTCATTTACTCTAACATTCCTGTTTCATCCTACGACTGAGTTTTACGGATGCTCCAAATACTCTGAATAATGTGGAACATTTCTGAAAGTTAATGACACCAGCCAGTAATGTTCATATGGCAGCTGAACATCAAGAAAAGCGTTTCCTCCAGCAGTTTTGAAATCACCTCTGACAGTCAGACCAGACTTTCCGGTTTTTCCGTATGCTGATACAACATTAATCCCATAATGTGCTGCAGGATTCCTCAGGTGACAGCTCAGCCGAGGAGAGCCGAGGAGAGGAGGGGAGAGGAGAGGAGAGGAGAGGAGAGGAGAGGAGAGGAGAGGAGAGGAGAGGAGAGGAGAGGAGAGGAGAGGAGAGGAGAGGAGGGGAGAGGAGAGAGAGGAGAGGAGAGGAGAGGAGAGGAGAGGAGGGGAGAGGAGGGAGAGGAGAGGAGAGGAGAGGAGAGGAGAGGAGAGGAGAGGAGAGGAGAGGAGAGGAGAGGAGAGGAGAGAGAGGAGAGGAGAGGAGAGGAGAGGAGAGGAGAGGGGAGGAGAGGAGAGGAGAGGGGAGGAGAGGAGAGGAGAGGAGAGGGGAGGAGAGCGAGGCTCACTGCTCGGGCTCGTCCCCTGCTGAGAGACACAGGTGAACCTGTTCATTCAGGCTGAAGCTCTGGGCCGGATCTGGAAACCTGTTCAACTTGATTCCTAAAGTTCAGGCCGTGCGTGTAGGAGGAGGAGGAGCAGAGAGTCAGAGCTCCACACACACACACAGCTCCATCGACCTCCACACGGTAAGATCTCCTTCCTCATCTTCTAGGAGCTTCTGGAGACTGGGATCCAGCAGAGCAAAAAGACACTTTTTACTGGGATACTGGGAAGAGCTCTGCATCTGCAGTCTGGACTACGTGTGCGTTTGTGTGCGTGTGTGTGTGTGCGTGTGTGTGTGTGTGTGTGTGTGTGCGTGTGTGTGTGCGTGTGTGTGTGTGTGCGTGTGTGTGTGTGTGTGTGTGTGCGTGTGCGTGTGTGTGCGTGTCTTACTTATGTATTTAATGGACTCTCCTCTGACAGTTTGACTGCACCATGGTGACCCCTGCTCTGCTGCTGCTCCTGGTCTCAGGTGAGTCCCCTTTACTTTCTCTAACTAACCTTCTCTTCCAACTAAGCAGCCCGTCTGTAACGTCACCTGCTGGGTTGTGAGGAGCTGCCTGGGCACTGCCATCTTGAATATTTGGAGCCGGATGATCTGGACGGACGGGCTGGATCTAAGAGCTCATTAAGCTCTAATAGCTCATTGATAATAGAATGATGTAAACTCCAACCACTGGATCACACTCTGGACTGACCAACTTCCCCTGCTGAAGAGGAAGTCTTTCATGCTTGGACTGAGTGTGTATTGGAGCCGGCCCGAGTGGATGCGGGTGGAATTGCATTTAAAGTCACTTGGGCCATGTTGTTCTGATCTCAAGAGTCTGGTCAGTTTGGTGAGTTCATCACTGCAGTGTGGCCAGGCTCTGCAGGACTGATGGAGGATGTTTCTCTCCTGCGTCTTTCAGCTGCAGCTGCTGCTGACTTTGGCACGGTGAGCATCGCTGCGTGTCCCATCTCGTTTTATGGCCAGACCTACTCGTATCTGGAGGTATGTACCAATGACCTCTATTAGTCTGTTGAATTTCTATGTATATAAATATATAGATCTGTGAATGTTGATGTCTACATCTGCCTGTGTTACAGCTGAAGGCGGATGGGGCCTACCAGATTATTTTCAGGGCTGATTCCTCTCCGGCCTCTGAATTATCAGATTACGTGTGGGCGAGCTCTCTGCAGCTGCCGGACATGATGGATGTTTCGGTCCAGCAGCTTCCAGGAGTCCTGAGGTTTGGAGGTGTTGAGGTCAGTGCCAGATGCTGGGTTCAGCTCACTGGATCCCACAAAGGTGTCGTTGATGTAAGTTTTCACATCCACTTTGCTGCTTTGACGTTCATTCCTGACCTTTCAGGCCTCGTTTCTCACCTGCTTTGTTTTGATTTTTTTCCGTTTAATCCTCCAGAAAAAGTTTTACTTGTTCCAAGACGACAATGGAAGCGGTGTTGGTTTTTATAAGCAGGACGCAGCCACAGTCTCTGTGAGTATGCGTGGGACCAGTTCCCCCACAACATTCACAGTGTTACAGTTTTAACTCAGACTTTTGGGTTTCCAGGAAGTGAAGATTTTTGTGGAATCCACTGAAGTCTCTTCACAAAACCTGGAAATAAATAAGAAACATTTTTCTGCCAGATTCAAAGGCTGCAGATACCAAGGTAGGAGAGTGTGGAGGAGAGCGGCCTGTTTGTTCTGTTAGATACTGCAGCTCCAGCCTCCTCTGGGACGTCCCTGCTGTGGGATGAACATCTTCTACTCTACTCTATTTCTACTCTCTCCTCCCAGGCCTTTTGCAGCCCGCGGCGTCGACCAGGAGGAGAAACTGCATTGAAACCATGTGCTCAGAAAACAGCACGCTCACCATCAACCTGCTGTGTCCTCATGGGAAGTGCTTTGACACAGAGTAAACTCCTCTTCTTCATGTTCTTCATCAATAAAACGTCAAACTGGAAAACGTAGGAGCTCACCTCACGTCCTCGTCTCCCCAGCATCTGCAGCCCCATGGACCTGGTGTGCACGGTCAGCGGTCCCACCATCATCTCCTTCTTCGGGAGCAGACATTCCATCCCGGACCGCTGCGACTACACGGTGCTGAGCGCGGGCGGCAGCCTGGACATCCGCGTGGTGGCTCACTTCAGAGACCGCCGGAGGACGGACGTCCCCTTCCTGGACACCGTGGTGGTGACGTCCGGAGACACGGACTACGTCCTGGGACAAAATGGAAGTTTGACGGTGAGGAGCTACGTCAGTCCTGTAGAACATCACACTGACAGATGTTTTTACCCAAACCGCACAACAGCAGGCGAGAGGAGCTAGGAGAGCTAGCAGGAGACCTGCGGGTGGAGGAGGTGGTCTCAGAGGAGGAGGGTCTCCAAGAGGTTCATGAAGACAGAGAGGGATGCTTGCACCCTAAACTAGCCCTGACATGTTCTCCAGACCACCCGCTCCTCCAGCATGGTGAGCAGCTCTCAGCGTTCTCTCTGTGTCTGTGATGTCTCAGGTCAACCAGAGGAGCGTGGCGCTGAGCCACGCGCCCACCACGGTGGGGCCGTCTCTGACCGCCACCAGAGACCACAGAGAACTGGCTCTGAGGTTCGCTGCTCTGGACCTGGTGGTCCTGTTTGATGGCAACACTCTGCACCTGGCAGGTATGGAGAACCTGGTCCACCTCAGACAGGTCTTTCAAACGATAAATCTATAAAACTATAAAACTGTCTTGACTTCAGGAAAACAACACGAGCTGAAAGATCTGGACGGTTTGTGTGCGTACCCGTCAGACCATGCCACCGTGAACCTGAGTGAGGAGAAGGACAGACTCGGCTCCAGGTACGAGCACTAACACATGTGATGTGGAAGACACTGAACCTACAGCAGTCAAACAGCCTGGAAGTGAAGATGTCAAACCTGATGAAAAGCAGGAAAAACAAGAAAATTCCCATCAGGGAATTGTTTGAATTGTTTAAAATGTTCAGACTTTTGAAGCCCATGAAAGAAAGAATGCAAAGAAATGTCTCAACAAAAGTGGAAAATATCAGGTTTTTACTGTATAAACTGTGGAAAGAGAAAGCGGTCCTTCACCCTGCTGCGAATGCAGTTACACTTTTGGAAAACCCAAAATATCCGCACTTCTACTTAGGTAGAGACTGTAGCTCTTGCCACCTCTCTATCTAATCTAATCTGTAATCTACTGTAATCTAACCTAACATGTGGTCTGTCCCAGCGGCTGTGAGGAGCAGCACCCCGAGGCGGCTGACAGCTCCATCGACTGCAGCGCTGCCACCCAGCAGTAAGAACCTTCTGTCTCCTCATCATAGTTCCAGATCTGCTCCTCACCCTGCTCCTCCTGTCTGTGTCCAGCTGTGAGCTGTTGAACCAGCCTCCCTTCACCGCCTGCCACAACAAAGTGAACCCGCAGCCCTTCATCGAGGCCTGCACCAGCCTGCTGTGCAGGTACCCGGCCAGGGAGGGGACCTGGTGCCAGCTCCTGGAGGCCTACGCCACCAGCTGCAGCCTGAAGAAGAGAGTGGACCTCAAGGGCTGGAGGACGGCTGTCGACTGCTGTAAGAATCCACTTCCAGACCAGCAAGCTGGGTCTGGACTAGACAGCCAATATTAGGTTAGGGACAGAGTGAGGGTTAACCCGAACCCCAAACAACAACACACAGACAATGAAAAGGACAGTCCTAGAAAGACGGTTTTCTCAACTTGAGAAACGTATCAATTCCAAACAAACTTATAGTGTGTTTCTATGTGTGTGTTTCTATGTGTGTGTTTCTATGTGTGTGTTTCTATGTGTGCAGCTGGCCCACCAGTCTTCTGTGGGGACAGACACTGCAGCACTAATGAGTTTTGTGTGGAGGAGTCTGGAGCCACTCGATGTGCCTGTCGCTCCGTCTTTGCTCACCAAGCCAGGGAGATGCTGGGTAGGAGACCAGAACCAGGCCAGAACCAGGCCAGAACCAGGCCAGAACCAGGCCAGAACCAGGCCAGAACCAGGCTGACTGGAACCCTGTGTTCTTCCCAGCCTCAGTGGTAGAAACGTGTCCTGTGTCCTCCAGGCTCCTCTCTGCGGTGTGAGGACGGCGCCCCCACCGTGTCTCTGGCCGGCTGTCTCCTGGAGGAGCGAGGCCTCGACTACAGGAAGCTGCACCTCAACGACCCCACCTGCACCGGGGTCATGGACCCCGAGGACCACCTGGTGTACTTCACCTTCAACAAGACCAACAGCTGCGCCTCCAAGGCTGTGGTGGGTGCAGACTCGTCCTTCCTACACGTCTCATTCTTCTAGTTGTTGTTTTAGTTTTGATTCCCTGTGTGCCGGTCCAGGTGGACAGCAGTGACGTGGTCTTCCAGAACACCGTCATGCTGAGCAACCGGACCACCAGGACCGCCCTGGTCTCCGGACGCACCCAGGTCCTCCTGGACTTCACCTGCTCCTCTGTCCGGATCAGGTCCGACCAGGACAACCCCACCCACATCGGCTTCAAGCTCCAAGTCGGGTGCGTGAGTCCTGTGGTTACCGAGGTGACCGGAGCTTGACGTGGTTGCTGCGGTGATGGAAACTGAAGTACGTGTGTGTGTGTGTGTGTGTGTGTGTGTGTGTGTGCGTACAGGTACATGGTGCAGACAATCACAGCCGAGGAGTGGACCTTCAGAGGGATGCTGCAGGTCTTCAATGACCCCGAGCTCACGACCCCGACCGAGCTGGAGACGGAGACGCCTCTGGACCAGCGGGTCTGGATCCGGATGAAGGTGGACGGCCTCAACGAGTGGCTCCACGTGGTCATCAACAACGAGTGCTGGGCCACCAACGTCCCCGAGCACAACGCCAGCCTGCGCTACCAGCTGATCAACAGAGGGTGAGGGAGACGCTCCGGTCCTCAGGACGAGGCTCCGCCTCCTCACAGAGCCCAGGGGAGCAGACTGGACTAGTAGACTGGACTAGTAGACTAGACTAGTAGACTAGACTAGTAGACTAGTTTCACCAGGTGTGGTCTCTCCTCTGGGTCCGAGCAGGTGTCCCAACAAGGATGACGGGACGGTGACGGTGAGGGGCAACGGGCTGTCGTGGATCACCTCCTTCTCCTTCCAGATGTTCCAGTTCACCAGTGCAGACAGCAGTGAGCTCTACCTGCACTGCCACCTGAGGCTCTGCAGGAAGGACATCGGATACTGCGCTCCGGTGAGGAGGGAGCAGGAGGGACCCGCTCTGGGTGTTTACTCCAACGTTTTGTTGTGTTTTTGTCGTTTTTGTTGTGAACCACTGATGGATCCTGGAGCTTTAGTCACTGAGAGGAGGAGATCTGGAGGATGCTTGCAGTCTGTTCCAGCTGAGATGAAGGGGAGAGTTCATGGCTGTTGCTCGGATGCAGATGAACCTTCCTGAGGCTCTTTTGAGAATAGAAACAGAACCAGGAATGATTTCATCGATCAAGAAATTCATTTGTCTAGAAGCTTGCCTACCATTAGCACAATAGCTGGAGGTCCAGAGGATCTTCTGGATACTTTATGGCCATCTTTGGTCTATCAAGGTGTCTTTGCAACTATGTAAACATCTCTTCATCTCGCCTGGAACAGAATGAGAACTTCCTGCATGTTTGATACGTTTTCCTCTCCTGAACAAACTGAATCCGTTAGTTCACAAATTACAATGAAAACAACAGAAACACAGCAGAGCTGCAGTTGCAGACCCAGGGCTACTGGACGTTGCTCCTCCCAGGTGTAGAGCATGTTCTAGAACACAGTTAAAGCAGGACGTCTGGTTGCTTTACTCTCCTCTGTTCTCCTCTGTGCTGCAGGACTGCCTCCACCCTGAGAGGAGGCGCAGAGCCTCCTGGGCCTTTGTGGAGGAGAACTCTCCAGCCATCTTCACCCTGGCCTGGAAGAAGTAGACCAGAGACGAGTGCTGGCCTGGTCTCAGACGAGCCGTGGGTTTCTAGAAGTGTCCGAGGACTTCAGTTTGTTGTAAAGTGTTTTAGCTTCACAATAGGGCTGCTCTCTCTGAGTTCACCATCGATCTGTTGTTCTCTCCATTATACGATTCAACTTCACTCACTAAGCACTTTAAACCAGCCCATTCATCCATTACTGGCCTCTGGGTGTGTCTGTTGAATTCCTATCATGTATGTTTTGTTGCTATTGTTGTTTAGTTGCACAAGGGAAAACATTTAAAAAAGACATTAAATAAACTTATGAGAACTTACACTGTTGTGTTTGGACACACACACACACACACACCCCAACACACATCACATGTTGAACAGTCAACTGACAGACTGTTCTCATTTAGTACGAGTAAAGAAACAATAGCAAGAAAATGTCTTATGTACATACACACACACACACACACACACACACACACACACACACACACACACACACACACACACACACACACACACCCAGTGGACCCAGCCAGCTCTGAGATGACTCAGGGAACTGAATGAAGACGATGGCAAAGAATCAGCACGTTGATCAGGACATTAACAGGGAAAATACTGAGAGGGAATACTGAGAGGAAATACTGAGAGGGAATACCGAGAGGGAATACCGAGAGGGAATATTGAGAGGGGATACTGAGAGGGGATACTGAGAGGGGATACTGAGAGGGAATATTGAGAGGGGATACACTACAGTATTCACATTCACACACCAGTGAACGTTACATCCAAAGCTGCTTTGTCTCTCCACGTTCTGCAGACTGCTACAGACTGCTACAGACTGCTACAGGCTGCTACAGACTGCTACAGGCTGCTACAGACTGCTACAGACTGCTACAGGCTGCTACAGACTGCTACAGGCTGCTACAGGCTGCTACAGACTGCTACAGGCTGCTACAGGCTGCTACAGGCTGCTACAGGCTGCTACAGGCTGCTACAGGCTGCTACAGACTGCTACAGACTGCTACAGGCTGCTACAGGCTGCTACAGGCTGCTACAGACTGCTACAGGCTGCTACAGACTGCTACAGACTGCTACAGACTGCTACAGGCTGCTACAGACTGCTACAGACTGCTACAGGCTGCTACAGACTGCTACAGGCTGCTACAGGCTGCTACAGACTGCTACAGAAACAAAGAGACTCAACCTTTCAACTGTGACGAGACAAACCAGACGGAACACGGCGTCTCTTAAAAACTGTTTAATCCCCCCCTCCTGGTTTGGTATGACCCCGGCAGGTCTCCCTGTCTATGGGCGGAGCCTACAGGACTACATAGCTGGCTGTCGTGCACTGATGGACAGGGCTGATGAGGACGTTCGTCTGAAACTCGTCGTTGAAGAAGCGACCGTTGGGTCGAGGTGATGAGGAGCGAGACGTCTCGCCTGGAGCGTCTCTACATGTTACGTGATGCTTAGCGTGTCCTTCAGAACACGGAGGGCATCCTGCAGGTCCTCCCTCCATAGTCCCACTGGAGCTCCAGCTCCTCAGAGAGGAGCAGCGTCCCAGCTCCCTGACCCAGAAACATCCGGAAACAGTCCAGTCATTGCCTCTGCTGCATCACCCTCACACCTCCTCACACCTCCTCACACCTCCTCACACCTCCTCCTCACATACAGTCCTCACAAAGGAAGGAACCTCCCTCAGATAATGGTGAACATTTAGGGTTTTTTCTTTTTTGGGGGGGAAAGTGGTGACCATTTCTCTGCTCTCAGACTCTTTGTTCTGAATCTTTTCTGGTTTCTTTAGTTTTCTATGGCGTAAACTGAAGCTCTTTGGGGCTTTTTGAGGAGTTTGTAACATGCAGATTAACATTTTTCACATTTCATAATAAGAAATAAATTGAGAAACGAATAAAAGCAGTTCTTCCACAGTTTCAGTCATTCTGCAACAGTTCAGTTATTTTTCAGTTTGCTGCTTGATTGGTTTATATAAACAGGAAGTAAAATGCTTTGATTTTGATTAGCTATGGAATAAATACCTTCACACGGCTTCTCTTTCCCTCTCAAGTGTGACAGTGCAGCAGCTACGTTGTTGTGTCTCTTTGTGTCATGCTGCTTCTGTTTGCATGCTGATATGATCTGAGTCTCCCCAGAAGATGTTCACACTTCAGAGGCTGAGAGCAAAGAAACCTGACGTCTGTACATTATCACACACACCATTCAGTCTCTCTGTCTCTCTCTCACACACACAGTATTCAGTCTCACACACACACACACACACACACACACACACACACACACACACACACACACACACACACACACACACACACACACACACACACACACACACACACACCTATAGGAGCAGTTTAGAGTCTCCAATCGACCTAAACATGCATGTTTCTGCAGGTCTTCTGGGAGAACATGCACTGAGTCCAGCTCCTGGTCTCCACGTCCTGCTACGCTGCCTGTCAGCCTCAGAGGAAACCAGCGCGGCCGTGTTGTTGCTATTGTTGATGTTGTTATTGTTGATGTTGTTATTGTTGTTATTGTTTTTTTCTGCAGCATCATTGTAAACATCCATCCCGATACGTTTCCGTGGCGACCAGTGATGGAGTCCATCCCCTTCTTCCTGGGCCCTGCACCACTGTGCATCCATGCATCCTGCAGCAGCGTGGCCTCCTCCTCCTCTTCCTCCCTCCCCTCCCTCCCTCCTCCTCCTCCTCCTCCTCCTCGGCGTGTCTGCAGCTCCTCTCTGGTCTGGAGGGGCTCAGCATCCTCGCTCTGTTTCCATGGTGATCAGTGATGATGTTTAGATCTTCTGCGGGGCCCTGCATCCCTGCGCATCCCTGCGCCCTTCCTCACTGCCTCTTCTTCCTCTGCTTCAGGGACTTCCTCCTCTTTACGATCATCTCGTACAGCTTGTCCATGCCCTCCTGCAGCCCCTCTCCGGTGATGGCGCAGGCGGGCTGGATGTGGTAGGGGGTGGAGGGGCTGAGCTCGGCCAGCGCCAGCTGCCTCTCTATCTCGCCCACCTCCAGGGCCCGCGGCAGGTCCTGCTTGTTGGCGATGAGCAGCAGGGGGGTCCCCAGGTTCTCCGAGAAGCGGCTGATCTTGTGCAGCTCGGTGCGCGCCTCCTCCAGCCGCTCCGCGTCCACCGAGTCCACCACGTACACGATGCCGTCGGTGCAGCGGCTGTAGGGCTTCCAGAGGGGCCGCAGCTTCTCCTGGCCCCCCACGTCCCACAGGTGGCAGCTGATGCCCCTGGACGCCCCCGGGCCCCCCAGGCGGACCCGCTCCGTGTTGAAGCCGATGGTGGGGACCGTGTTGACGAACTCGTTGAAGCGGAGCCGGTAGAGCACGGTGGTCTTCCCGGCGGAGTCCAGGCCCAGCATGACGATGTGGAGGGACTGGAAGGAGCCCAGGCTGGAGAAGCTGCTCCCCATCCTGCAGCTCACACCCCCCGCTCAGGGGGGGCTCTGCCCCGGGATGCTGGGAGGAGCAGGAGGAGGCGGCTCCTCTGAAGCCGCATCATCCTCCAGATGCGCGACTCGCTCCAGATGCGCAAATTACGCGCAGCCAAACTGGTCCCGCATGACGCTCCGTAGCTGTCTGCCCGTGTGTCTCACTGTCTGTGTGTCTCACTGTCTGTGTGTCTCACTGTCTGTCTGCCTGTGTTCCTGTGATCCGCAGCCGCTACGCACTGGCTTTAAACCTTGAAACTACATCCGCTCAGACCCTTCAGAATAAGAGCCTGAAGCTCTGCAACACTGCGCCACTGCCTCAACCTACTGCTGAGCTCAGCCAATCAATAATTGTTCAGTTGATCACTTTTCATTTTAGTGAATATATGCATTTCATGACTTATGAAGGAATTATTAAAACAGAGGCAGCTAGTTTCACCTCTGACCGAAAAGGTCTGTGAAGTTAAGCTGCCTTTGTTTTGCTTTCATTGCTGCACCCTGAAGAACCGGAGTCAGAACCAGTTAACTAGTTCAGGTTAGGATCAGTTCGTGCTCAGCTCAGGTAAAGTGAACTGATGACAACACAGAGACTTACTGGAACATCTGGAACATCCGTCCACGTATCATCTGAGCAGCTGCAGAGGCTCAACGTGTAAATCTGTTTATTTCACAGGAATAAAACACAAGTTGGCACTGAGTTTCTGAGGTTTACACGTTGCAGAAGTCACTAATGAATAAATGTGAAGACGTGACTGCTCTCACCAGGACTTCCTGTCTGCAGGTCTCAGGGGATCCTGTAGGGGGCGCTGTCGCTCCTCTCTAGGCCTGTGGAGCTTGAAACATTCCTTTAAAAATCCTTCTGGCTGGTCAAATTGAGACTTTATCGGTGTGGAAGTTAAGAACACACCCACAAC
>CM055211.1:9499940-9617440 GCA_029224185.1 Karalla daura
CCCACTGATTCATATTCAGTCACTGGGGATGAGAGTCCCTCAGTGATTGGAGCAGTCTTTGTGGCTTGTTTTTTATTCTAATGATTTTATTTCTAGAGCTCTTCAATCAGAGCTGCAGCGACGTGACGAGCCGTCTCTGAAGAGGAGCTGCAGCCACTCAACAGGTTTCTAGGAAGTAAAGTCTGATCTGATCTTCTGAGAGGGGACCAGGATGGCGCCCCCTGCTGTCACATTCTCCCTCTCTCTCTCTCTCTCTCTCTGTCTCCTCTGGATTTATTATTAAAGGCTGCTCCCCAGACTCTCTCTCCTCTCTGGGACTCTGTGGATTGTTCTGGAAACTGGAGCCGCGGCATGACCAGCTCCTGGTGTCAGGTGCTGCAGCTCTACATCAGATCAGGTTCCCCCAGGACGACCTGAGGACCTGAGAACCAGAGGACCTGAGAACCAGAGGACCTGAGGACCAGAGGACCTGAGGACCAGAGGACCAGAGGACCTGAGGACCAGAGGACCAGAGGACCTGAGGACCAGAGGACCTGAGGACCAGAGGACCAGAGGACCTGAGAACCAGAGGACCAGAGAACCAGAGGACCAGAGGACCAGAGGACCAAAGGACCAGAGAACCTGAGGGCCTGAGGACCAGAGAACCTGAGGGCCTGAGGACCAAAGGACCAGACGACCAGAGGACCAGAGGAGGCAGCTGGAACATCTGGAATGAATCTACTATTAATCCACTAATAACACAATCAACAACTATTTTAATAACTGATTAGTCAATTTGAGCCTTTTAAACATTTTTGGAGAATGATTTGAAGAAATGAATTCATAATCTTCTTATCTCAGCTCGTTAATTGTGAATACACTGCGGTTTCTTTTGAGACAGAACACTGAGCCAAGGACCAAAAAAGATGTTTAAAGAGCTTCTCTTGACTGTTTGTGCATCATTTTATAAACCAAGAAAAAAAAACAAATTCACTAATGAATCAAGAAAGTAAGTAACAGATAAATCAAGTAGAAAACAAATCATTTGTTGCAGTCTGGATCACATCAGAGCCACATTAGTGTGAGTAAACAGCTACTGATAAGAACATGGCACAGGTTGCCAGATGTTCTCTGAGCTGGTGTGGCTGCTGTTCTCCAGGTGTTTCTCTCATGGTTTGTGCCTCATGCTGCTGCTGGCTCCACTGGTGAACTGCTCCAGTTGGCCTGATTAGCCGGGCACGTGCAGGGCTGTGGAAGGCGCCGAGGCTGGGAGAAGAAGATCAGCTCCGATTATTTCCTCCTGAAACAAACGGCAGCTGTTCCCAGCAGCTCAGGCCTCTCTCTACTGGTTCCAGCCCAGTCGTCTGCAGCTTTTCAGGCCTGGTCTGTGAAGTGTTCAGGGCCTGCTCCCCACCCAGGCTCCGCCCCCTTTCCCACTCATATCAGTTCCCTCGGTACCTCTGTCTGCCTCCTCCAGTTACAGAAACAAAGGAACTTCCTCTTCTCCTCCTCCTCCTCCTTCCTCCACCCCCCCTCGCTCCCTAAAATTAGACACTTTCTTCTGGAGGTTTCCTCAGATCCGTGTGGGTTTAGAGTTTTTCAACCCGGACTAAAAAGCTCCATTATGAGCAGAAAGCAGCCAAAAGCTTCTCCGTCTAATCTGGGATTTTCCAGCCAGAAGGTTCCAGAGTGGGAACGTTTTCACTGAGCAACAATAACAACACAAGCTGCTATTTTTTGCTTTGATTCAGTGGTTCATGTGTGTGTGACTCACTAGACCTTGTTCCTGTAGCCCAGCGGCGATTTACGGCTTTCTGGGGGGGGGGGGCGCACACACACACACACACACACACACACACACAGTCACATTGTCTCACACACACACAAACACACACACACACACACACACACACACACACACACACACACACACACAGTCACATTGTCTCACACACACACACACACACACACACACACACACACACACAGACATAACAGGGTGGTTTACAGCCAAAGTGCAGTAGTAAAGTCAGCAGCTGCTGATGGAAACAGGCCGATGGCTTTAAATAAAGCTCTGACTGGAGCTAAATGTCGACCGTCTGAACTGGAACCAGTCCTGTTACGTTCAGGACCAAAGGCCTGGATCAGGGAGAGGAGGAAGAAGCTCTCACAGGAGAGGAACAGTTCCCTGTTGCTTCTGCTTGGAATACGATCCACTCGAGTCTAAAACGTTCTAGGAGTGACCCTTCAGACTAGAGGAAAGCAGAAGGAGCCTGTTCATGGTTCTGCTGAGCGTGAATATTTTGGGAGCAGTGCAGCATGAGGAGGATGGGAGCAGCTCTGGGAGCAGCTCTGGGAGCAGCTCTGGGAGCAGCTCTGGGAGCAGCTCTGGGAGCAGCTCTGCTGCTTCCTAACACACAATCAATGGCTGGACCCATCAGTCCAGGCCTGGCTGGCTCTGTGACAGCAGCAACACACTGTGACAACAGCAGAGCCCAGCAACTAGTCAGCTGTTAACCAGCTGTTAACCAGCTGTTAACCAGCTGACTAACAGCTGTTAACCAGAATCTGATGACGTCAGGAGGAACTCACCATCATGAGCTCCCTCTGGAAGGACTTCCTCTCTTTGTTGTCCAGGTTGGTGCACTCCTCCTTCAGCTTCTCCAGGACCGACGCCACCTTCTCGGTCTCGCTGTCCAGCTCAGCTCTGCAGAAGTAGCTGAGGGGCAGGTTCCCGTAGCCCAGCGCGTCTGCGAACGCCCTCCAGTTGGCCACGTTCTCCATCAGCACCGTCCTCACCGTGGCGTAGATGTAGGTGAGGAACTTGCAGGGTTTGAGGATCTGCTCCAGCAGCATGGAGGTGGTCAGGTCGGGCCCGCTCCAGTAGATGGGCTTCACCTTCCCCAGGACCAGGACGTTCTTGGCGTGGACCAGTCCCACCTTGCCCTGGTAGAAGCCGATGAACCACTCCTTGGTGCGGAGCTGTCCTCTGAGGCGGATCTTCTCCTCGCTGAGCAGAGCCACCACGTCTCCCTTCTTGTACTCCAGCAGGTAGGTGCTCTTCTGCTGCCTCAGCACCGTCTTGATCAGCTTCCCGAACTTCACGTTGGTGATGCAGCGCTCCTGGAACCTGGGGTGCTTGGAGGTGATGGCCAGCGGGGACAGCACGATCTTGTCCACCTCCTTCTTCTTCAGGAAGCGTCTCTGGGCGGCGGCGCGGCTGGCGCCGGCCGCCTTGGGCGGCGGCGGCGGCGTCTGGACGCAGAACTGCGTGAGGATGCAGTCCAGAGCGTCCTTCACCTGCACCCGCAGCGTGAAGTCAGACATGGTGCTGGGCTCCAGCGAGCTGATCATGTAGAGCAGCCGGCTGACCCGGCCCAGCCGCAGCTGGAAGCCCCGCACCAGGCCGCCGCCCTCCTGGGCCTCCACCTGGTAGTTGGACATGTTGGAGTAGAGCCCCACCTGCAGGTCCTGAGGGCAGCGCAGCAGGAAGTGGTGCTTGCCCCACAGCTGCAGCGCCACCGGAGGCGTGGAGGACGCCTGGCCGTGGCGGCCCACCTCAGACACGTGCTGGAAGTTCTGGAGGAACAAAGACCAAGGTGAAGGTCAGAGCGCTCAGGTTTATGACTCGATGCTTCAAGAAGATTCTAGACCGTTCACTGTCGTTTGCACAGCAGGAAACACGTCTTCCTCTCTATAATTACACTATACGATCTATATCTACATATCTATTGTGGTGGAAATTGTGTGGGCAAAAAGGGAAAGGTCAAGTTTTGCATTTTTGGGAAATGAATGAAGTTTAATTCAGTGTCAACTGTCGTGGACCGTCGTAGATCATCCATCTGTCCATCCATCCCATCCGACCAGCATCCAGCCATCTACTGTCTTTCTACTGTATCTATCTATCTATCTATGTATCTATCTATGTAAACTGTACATGTGGGTGTGCATCAGTGTCTCTTCTACACTTTGAACCTATTCTAAGCGTGATAACTCGTACTCTAAAACGCGGCGGCCAGTGTTTTGGCCCCGCCCACTCACCAGCAGCGTCTTGGGGGCGCAGTCGTGTCCGAACAGGGCGACCACGGTCTTGAAGGACGGGTGGATGTGCTTGGGGCCGTAGACGCCCAGCGTGACCTGCCTGTGGACGTGCTCCCACACGGTGGCGGCGGCGGTGGCCAGCGGCGCCCGGACCACGGCGGCCACGTACATGCAGGGCTCCAGGCCGTCCAGCCGCACCTGCACCGTGTCCTTGTAGACGTAGGCGTGGGGGGCGGGGCCGTAGGGCCCCTCCTTGCAGTCGCTGCGCACGCAGAGCAGCTGGGCGGCGTGGCGGCGGTCCGGCTTCAGCGCCACCTGCAGCTTCAGCTCCAGCGTGAGCGACGAGCGCGTCTCCATGTTGCTCAGCTTGATCTCCACCACGGGGCTGACGCTGGACACCTGGTCCCCGTTCAGCTCCAGGGGGGGGTCCAGCAGGGCCCTCATGGAGATCTGCTGGTGGTCCCCGGGGCCCACGTGTCCCTCGGGGACGTGGACGCTGATGTGCGTGTCGGGCAGCTGCACCACCCCCCCGCTGCTGTCCAGCCGGCACACGATGTGGGTCTCCACCGGCTGGGTCTGCCCCCAGCCCGGGCTCTGGCCCAGGGAGTCCAGGTCGTGGCAGGACCGGGCCAGCTTCCTGTGGTTGAGCCAGGCCGTCCGGAAGTCCTCCCGGCTCTGGAACTGCTCCGGAGACGGAGCCTTGAGGCCTGCCAGGAGGAACACATCAGGAGTCAAAGCATTCCCATGGATCTAGAATAGCAGGTGTTGTGTAGGCATTGATCACTACCCTGGAGGCACACATGCTTCTAGACTGGGATCTACCTGTGAAGAATCCCGAGGACGGCAGCGTGGGGTTGGACTGGGCCTGCAGGACGGACAGCTCCGAGAGGCTGTGGGAACGTTTGCTCCGGAAGAACGGGTTTTCCCGGTGGAAGCTGGGAACGCTGTCCTGGTTCTGGTTCTGGTTCTGGTTCTGGGTCTGGGCCAGGTGCGAGGTCCCAGACCCGGACGAGTCGAACAGGATGAGGTCATCCTTACAGTTCTGGTCCTGGGGGCAGATGAACGGGTTGAAGGAGCTGGAGTGGTAAACGGGAACGCCGGTCCACTCCCCCAGCCCGCCCCCCTCCCTGGAGCCGTCGTCGTACGTCTCCCCCAGGCTGTCGATCATCCCGCTGTCGCTGAGCGAGGAGTCCCTGAAGCGGACGGGCTCCACGTAGGCGGCCGGGATGTATCCCATCTCGGTGTTGTTGTGGGCGTACCACCACTCCCCCCCCGACGTGTCCAGCACGAAGAGCCGGTCGCCCCGGGAGAAGCGCAGCGTGGTGAAGCTGCTGGGACAGTAGTCCTTGATGGCCACGACTTCCTGAGCCGCTCCGTACGACGCACACGTGTCCAGACGTAAGGCACTGGGAGAAGGCACTGGAGGGGGGGGTGGGGTTGGGGGTGGGGGGGGGGCATGTTAGAGGAGGACAAAACTTTGTTTACATCTGCAGCTCTAGAACCACGCTGAATGAGAGCGATGCTTCAGACGTGGCTGAATTACACCCCGGATCATTAATCAATGAATCACCATTAATCTAATGAATAACTAATCAAAGCGATGCAGGTACCGAGCTCCTGATCAGAGGAGAGAAGCTGAAGCTGCAGATCAGACACTTTAGCTCAGCTGATAGTTTAACCCTGGAAACAACAAAGCTTCCTGACAAAAGGAGGAAAACATTCCCTGACACGTTCAGGAGTCGAGGTACACGTATGAAATGCATAATTTACTGCGAGGTTCCCTATTTTTAGTTCTCCTCATTAGCGTATGTGGAGCATGTAAGCAAGGCTGTAATGAAGAGCAGGCAGCCGAGCGAGGAGAGAAGCCACACAGATGATGATAATTCCAACAACACGGAGAATGAATAATTCAGCTGCTACAGATTAAAAACAACAAACGACTTAATTTCTGGAGTGAAATTTACATGATTCACTTATAGGACTGCAGCTCCCAGGTAGCACAGCCATCGATTACTCACTTCTGTTGTGGTTTGAATCAGCAGCTCGTCCAGATTAAGAGAGGAAACTATTTAAACCTCACCCCAAACACACGGACACTGACCAACTGACCTTTGACATCGCTGAGGCTGGCGGGGGGGGCGCCCTCGCTGAGGTCGATCAGCGTCCCCTCAGATTTGCAGCGCGGGAGGACCTGGTTGCTGCTGCTGCTGACTCGGACGATGCGGTGGGCGGCCATGTTTGAGACGGCGGCTCACTGGCTGCTTCTCATCTGCAGAACAAACAGAACCCCACTAGAACCGGCCCAGACTGGTCCAGACCTGGTCCAGACTGGTCCAGACCTGGTCCAGACTGGTCCAGACCTGGTCCAGACTGGTCCAGACTGGTCCAGACCTGGTCCAGGACAGTACAGACCTGGTCCAGGACAGTACAGACCTGGTCCAGACTGGTCCAGACCTGGTCCAGGACAGTACAGACCTGGTCCAGGACAGTACAGACCTGGTCCAGACTGGTCCAGACCTGGTGCAGACTGGTCCAGACCTGGTCCAGACCTGGTCCAGGACTGTACAGACCTGGTCCAGGACAGTACAGACCTGGTCCAGACTGGTCCAGACCTGGTCCAGACTGGTCCAGACCTGGTCCAGGACAGTACAGACCTGGTCCAGGACAGTACAGACCTGGTCCAGGACTGTACAGACCTGGTCCAGACTGGTCCAGACCTGGTCCAGACTGGTCCAGACCTGGTCCAGACTGGTCCAGACCTGGTCCAGGACAGTACAGACCTGGTCCAGGACAGTACAGACCTGGTCCAGGACTGTACAGACCGGTCCAGACTGGTCCAGTCCAGGACACACTGGAACAGTAACAGGCCTCCCAGTGCAGGTTATTGTTGAAGTTGTGGTTACCACGGTAGCCGTTGGCAGCCGCTAACACCCACCAGCTATACAGGATAGCTCACAGGTTCTAGGTATGGGGGAACATAGAATGTTCCAGCTGTTTTTCAATTTTTTACATTTTGCAAAGTAAAACATCTTTCACAACGATAATTAATACTATCTGAACTCCTTCTGTGCAGGTCTGACCTGCTTTGATACATTCTTTTATTCTTGAAAGTAAAAAGTACTGAATTTGTTGCGTTTTGTTAAAGTGTTGCATTTGTTCAGGATAGGATAGAATAGAATAGAATAGAATAGATAGGATAGAATATATTGGAATACATCTTTTTCATCCCACAATGGAGAAATTTCCAAATAACATAACATTCAAGACAAGATCACTGTGATGATTTTGGTCACTATTATTGTGGAGTTAAATGGTTCCATCCCTACCACACACACACACACACACACACACACACACACACCCAGGTGTGGACACATCTGCATGGGGACGTCCCTGCAGAAGCGTCATTCTGTGGAGGAGCTGAGCTGTTTGCGGTGGAGGAGGTGGAAGGCGGCGCAGCAGAAACTAGCGTTAGAAACATGAGTGAGTCTGTTTGAGAGGGAAGAGGAGCAGGCGAGCAGCAGAAATAACGACTCCCAGCTGAATGAGGAGGACGCACAGAGAGGAGGAGACGTGAGGTTTATCTCAGATTAGATCCCACTCCACTGTCACTGCAGAGAACAGACTGTAAAGCTCCAGCACCAGATGTGAAAACACCAATAAACGAGTAGAAAACACAACAAGGATTAAGGTGTGAACTGCTGCTCCTGACCAGGCTGAAAACAAGACAGAAACACCAACAAAAAGGAGAGAGGAGACCAGTGGAGTCATCTGTCCATGCAGCTGAGATTCCTCCAGGACTGTTCCATCTAGAAACAAGATGTCTAGCCTCGTCCTAACCCTGCACTGTAAAGCTGAACACCTCAAACAATACTCTTGAAACCAGATGAATTAACAACATTTCTCGAGCTTTTTTTAAGAGCTGAGTAATTTGCAGCGTATGAGGTCGGCAGTATTCCTGAAGGATTTTATGTAACTTTACAAATGATGAAAGTGCAGGTTTTTATCTTGGTAAGAGCTGAATCATTTGCAGGGCAGCGTAATAAACTCAGACTCCATAATGTGTGATGAAATATGATGATGAGGATGTTCACATGATGTGATGTCAGACAGGTTCAGACAGTCCAGACGTGTTCCACAGAGGTCTGAGGAGAAGGCCTGAAGCGGCACACAGGCAGCGAGCGCTGCTGCAGCCTCGGAGCTGTGCTCCCTCGGCTGCAGCCTCGGAGATGTTGAAACGTCGCGTTGCCTAATCCCCACAGCAGCGTGTATTTATGGCTGGAGTCTGGAGGAGCCGGCCGTTAAAAGGAAAAGTGGCGGGTGTGGTCGGAGCCGTCCTCCCCCTGCACACCAGCCACAGCGTTTGTGTCTGGAGCGAGCTTCTCCCCAGAGCGCTGCCTCCAAAACCAACGTATCATTGTGAGCTGCAGCTTCAAAGCATTCCCAGCTCCGAGCATGAAAAGCAGCCCACACACACACACACACACACACACACACACACACACACACACACACACACACACACACACACACACACACACACACACACACACACACACACACACACACACACACACACACACACACACACACACACAGAGGGAAGAACCTGAGGACAACATCTGAGCCGTCCTGCGGCTGCAGACGTCTCGCTGCTCTCAGAGTGTTTTACGTGATTCCATCAAGTTAACGATTTCCTTATCGGGAATTGAGCAATGATTCAATTTGCGTATGAAAACACACACATGCGCACACACACACGTACACAGCGGGCTGTAATCTGATTAGAGACAGCAACAAAGCGCTGGTGCCAGCGAGTTATTCCTGCAGGACGTGGAGACGAGCAGCAGCAACATTTGCATCTGAACGCTGCCTCTAATCTGATTAAAGCAACACGGGCTGCTGCAGGAGCCGCGCTCCTCACCTTCATCACTGCCTCAATCTGCAAACGTTCTCCTCTACCTCGGCAAAAGGAGCAGATAGTCCCATCAAATCACAGGTTCCAGTTCTCAGATTCAAAGTGCAACAAGTGGCTTTAAGAGGATGTCAGAGCTAACGTGGCTAGGACGGTATAGCGTAGCGTTACGGAGCGACCTGCAGTCGGCGACCTCGCTGACCTCGCAGGAGCAACACCTCTCCTGTGTGGACTGTTGGTCATATCTTTTGGGTCATTTTGGCTGCTGGACAGAATAATCAAGTATTGATCATATCTTATCTTAAATGTGAATATTTCCTGGTTTCTTTAGGCCTTTCAGACGAGACTTGATGAAGTCATGAAACTGTGGGTGCAAACAGCGGAGCTGCAGCTCAAACCACAGATCAACAACTGTCCAGATCGACTATCAGAACGTGAAGCGTTTTCTCTTTTTAGCATCTTTTTGGCAGCCAGTTTTCCAGGCTTCTCTCCAAGGACGACTTTTATCTGAAGAGATAAAACGTCTCACTTGGTTTGGAATAAACAGCCGTAAACACGTCAGGCTGCACACGCACGCCCTTCCATCTGCTCGTGTCTTCACTCGCTCATCATCCAGGACCTCACGTCTCCTCGCTCCTCTTCCTCTCTGAGCCTCAGCCTGATGGGGGGGGGGGGGGGGCTGCAGCCTCGTTGTGTTCAAAGAGCCACAGATGTGAGTGGAGCGGTAGCTGCAGACTTCCTCTGGAGGTTCAGGTGCATCCTGGGAGCGTGGAGCCGGAGCCGGCCCTGGGGGCTGATCCCAGCCCTGCAGGGAGCGTGTCCCCGCTGTCGATAACACCCCCCCCCCACCCCCCACCACCACCACCACCACCACCCCCCATCTGGAGAGGAGCGCTCAGCGAGGCTGCGATCAATAACACGGCAGCACACAAAGACTCTGTCACCGCTTTGATATCACAGCCAGGAGAATCCCGCTGCAGCCGGCGGGAGGTGGTGACAGGAACTCCGGGGGGGGGGTGAAACACGGAATCACACATCCGAACATCCAGACTGAAAAGCAGAGCGGTCCCCACACCTCCTGCAGGCTTTGAAGACGATCTGGAGAGGCTGAAAGGAGCAACTTTACAACGCTTGTTAGGCTGTGGGAATGATACTGTTTCTCCACAGATCTGGCTCCTTTCATGCTCACCTGGCAACCACACATAGACTCTACGCACCTGTATGCGACTCTACGTTCCTTACTGAACAACACAGAGTTAACATAGAAGCTATGGAATGCTGGTTTCATCAACAGCTCTGGCTCCTTTCCTGCACTGAAACAGGTCCCGTCTCTGCTCAGACTGGGACTGGAAATGACAAAGAACACGCGGCGTCCAGGGAAAAGTGTTCTTATTTGACTTCAGACGAGAGGATAGCTTTTAATTACAGTTTGGGAGGGAGAAGGCTAAAAAGAAACTTTCAGGGGATGTGTTCAAACTGCTGCAGGGTTTGTGGGTTCGCCTTCCTCAACCCTGGAATGTTTTCCCCCCACAGACGCATTAATATCCGAGTCGCTGAAATTCTCGGCATTATTAAGTCATGTCGGGCTGAGGAGGGAAGGAGAGCGGAGGACGCCGGGGAGTCCACAGTTTAATTAGCCGGGAGTCGGCTCCGTCTAATCCCTGGATGAATGTTGCAATAAAAACATTTCCAGCTGGAACTTTATCGTTTTTCCATCACAGCTGTTTGAAAAACCAGCAGATTCCACCAGCAGCACGGACGTGAGGCTGGAAAACCCAGCCCGTCGAAGCTTCGACCCGGAGAACGTCAGATTTCCACACAGGCTGTAATCCCAGATCAAAGACCAGGCTGAAGCGCTAAAACTCTCCTAAATGGAGATCAAACGGAGCGGCGGCGGCTGCAGCCCGGCCCCAGTCACGATTCCATCAGTTTAATAAAAACCAAATGAAAACAACTTTAAAGGCCTGAGTGGAGCTGATGAGAGCGCCGAGCAACACGACCCAAGATCACGGATCAGGAATCACAACCCACTGCTTCCTCAGCGACTCCCGATTGATCCCCAGACAAAATAAATCACACACAACGTGATTGTTTGACTTTGGCCTCGGGGCAGAAACACACCAGGTCTGCTGGAGTCAATTACCCAGAATGCATCAGTGCCGACACCAACGCCACTGGTACAGCTGAAGAAGAAGAAACAGACAGAGAGAGAGGGAAAGGGAGGAAGAGAGAGAGAGAGAGAGAGAGAGAGAGAGAGAGAGAGAGAGAGAGAGAGAGAGAGAGAGAGAGGGGACATAAAGCAGTCTGAGTTTTGCAGATCATGCTCTGCAGGACGTTGTGGTCTCAGGATTGTCTCAGGATGCCACAGGAGACGACCAAAAACAAACGATTAATCAGCAAAAACATGAAAGAGTTCTGCAGCCAGGTGACACACAGTTACACTCCCTACCGTAAGCTAACGTAACGCTCTGGATCATAAGCTAACAGAACATACTGGACCATAAGCTAACGTAACATTACGCTCTGTACTGTAAGCTAACGTAACGTTACGCTCTGTACTGTAAGCTAACAGAACATACTGGACTGTAAGCTAACGTAACGTTACACTCTGTACTGTAAGCTAACAGAACATACTGGACCGTAAGCTAACGTAACATTACGCTCTGTACTGTAAGCTAACGTAACGTTACGCTCTGTACTGTAAGCTAACAGAACATACTGGACTGTAAGCTAACGTAACGTTACGCTCTGTACTGTAAGCTAACAGAACATACTGGACCGTAAGCTAACGTAACATTACGCTCTGTACTGTAAGCTAACGCAACGTTACGCTCTGTACTGTAAGCTAACAGAACATACTGGAACGTAAGCTAACGTAACATTACGCTCTGTACTGTAAGCTAACGTAACGTTACGCTCTGTACTGTAAGCTAACAGAACATACTGGACTGTAAGCTAACGTAACGTTACGCTCTGTACTGTAAGCTAACAGAACATACTGGACTGTAAGCTAACGTAACGTTGCGCTCTGTACTGTAAGCTAACAGAACATACTGGACTGTAAGCTAACGTCACATGCTGTAGCATAAGCTAGGCTAACGAGTTGTTTAAAGTAGGAAGAACAGCAGGGAGGGGTGGACATTAGAGCAGTAATAACCAATCGATTAACTGATTTGAGCATTTAAAACACTTTTTGAGAGGGACTTTTTAAAGATGCTTATATATGCTTTATAAATGTGAACCTCTTCTACGTTTCTTTCTGTGAAACAGAGAATTTTTCCCTGTTTATGCATCTTTTTAGAAACCAGACGACCAATCTCTTAATCCAGGAAATAATCGACAAGGAATCGTCAAGGTTCACCTTCAAACTGCGGCTGAACCTGACTCACTGAACTCATCGTCTCTGTAGTCTGAGCGTTTCACTCTCTGTGTTTATGTCCCTGTCACTCAGACTGTGCAAATTTATGTTGAATTATAAAAGCTGCTTCCTCTCCTCCTCCTCCTCCTCCCTGGTTCATATTTTTTACCCTGCGGAGACGGAGAGAAGGAGAGGGGAGAAAAACGAGTTTGGAACGAGGGCGAGCACATTAGGCTGCTCCGCCCCGGACGCCACCGTTCATCACCGGAGAAACTCATCCGTAAAATATTACAGTCGCTCCTCGCTCTGTCTCTCTCTCCCCTCAGGAGGGATCTCCAGGTAAATGAGGCAGACTCTCTCTCTCTCTCTTCCATAGGTAAAGCTACGTCTCGTCTCATCCACGGTTCAACTCCAGGGCAGCATCATCTACAGGCTACAACATCAAAGTGGAACACAACTCCACAGATGCTCACAGTTTGTATTACCAAATATTAGCTAAATGGTCCTCAGTTAACTCTAATGTGTGAGAAGATGATGAGGAAGAAGAGGACGACAGGGGACAGGCAACAGATGGGTGAGGAGGTGAAGCAAAGCGGAAGAGGGAAAGAGGAGCAGATAAGAAGGATGTGGAGAAGTGAGTGGAGGAGGTGGAGGGGGAGGAGGCAAAGAGGGGATGAAAGGCAGAACGAGAGAAAATGGGGAAAAGATATTAAAGCCAAGACAAAACATGGCAGGATGAAGAGCAGCAGAGGAATAGGATGTGGCAGGCGGAATATAGGGAGGAAGACTCAGAGATAGGAAGAGGAGGAGGAGGAGGAGGGGAGGCAACTGGAAATACCCACTGTGTGTGTGTGGGTGTGTGTGTATGAGAGTGTGTGTGTCCACAATATTTTGCCAAAGCAAAACATCCAGGACACAAACACACACACACACACAGAATCAGGCTCCATCTAATTAAATAGAGCTGCGGATGACTGCAGGCTACAAGACAATGTGTGTGCATGTGTGTGTGTGTGTGTGAGAGTGTGTGTGAGAGTGTGTGTGTGTGTGTGTGTGTGTGTGTGTGTCAGACCTTGAGGCAGCCTGATGGGGAGAGAGGGAGGATTTGCAGCTTATCAGATGACCTTACTGGCAGCTCTGAGGAGCTGCTGAATAGCCAGCGAGGCTCACTATCAAACTTATTACTACTGTCATTAACATTTCACATTTAAATAGGAAAATCTTTAGTTTTCCTCAGTCTACACCTTGAGCAGAGTTCTCTACGGCGTATCCACAGAGCAAAGGTGGACTCAGTGAAATAATGAACTATTTCAGGTTATAATTAGTTAATACGACAGGATAAGTATTTATAAGTGACTTAAATGAGGAATAAAATGTGAGCATGTAGCAAAAAGAGACAGAGAGCAGCTCACATCCAGGGGAATAAAACAGGAAAAACTACATAAATCATGACAAAAACAAAGCCGAATTGCTCTTTGCTCCTGGCTGAACTAGAAATACTCAGTAGAAAGAGTCAAATGTGAAAAGCATCAACGCGAGAGCAGCTCAGAATGAAAACCAGAGAAAAAGTGAACGGACCTCTGCAGCTGGAAGAGGAGGAGGAGGAGGAGTGCGGAGCTGGACCCGGAGCTGGAGCAGAACCTGGAGGACGCGTCACTTCTTCTCCTTCTTCGTCTTCTTCTCGCTCTCTGCTGCTCCTCTTCCTCCGTCATTGGACTGAGAAGCTGCAAGTGGAAAGTAACGGGACCTGGGACCGGGAAAACAGGCGCCTCCGTCCCGCTCCGACAAGTTTCTACCACCGGCGGAGACACCGAACGACGCTCCGCTGCTGCTCCGCCTCTGACGTCACGACCCGGGGCGGGGCCTGGGGGGGTCGGGGGCGGGGCCTGTGAGGTCAGAGAAAGAGGAAGGGGCTTCGGGACAGATAGGCGAGGGAACACATCCGGGAATTTTTGATACAACAAGATCAAGTTCCTCACCTCCTCCGCTCAACTCCCAAGAAGAAGGTCACAGGTTCGAGTCCCGGCCCGTCCATGTGTTCAGGTCCAGAAAACTTTGTTTCAGGGACAATAGTAAATTACTGAGAAGTACTCTGATAAACAAATAGATACTTCTCTTGTTTTACTTCATCTTAGGCTCTGAGCTCTGGAGACTCTTCGTGTTTTGATGCATCTATTAGTTATTTTCTGTCAAGACAGCAGAAAATAATCACATTTAAGAAGATGAGATGAGAAAATTTTGATATGAATAATGTAATCATTTCAATGATAAAAAACACTGTTGATTAATTAAGTAGGTGATTAATAGTCAATTATTTGATTAGTTACTGCAGCTCTAGATAAAGAAAAACAACTCTGCATGTCAATACTGGAAGTTTTCATTTGCAGATGTAAACTTGATGGCTCCATCCCGAGGTATTCCTATCCCTAGAAAGAGGAGCCTTAATTGTAGGTGCAAAATCACCCAAAAACTACTGTCTCCACGTACGTGAGACTGGAGCGTGTGAGTGTGTGTATAACGGGTATTTTGCTGCAGACTTTGAGAGTTTGGAGGGAAACAGAGGAAAGCAGCAGCTTTCTTTCATCAGGCTATTAGACGCCACTGTTTCATCTCATTGACACGACCGACTCAAACGATTTGTCTCCTCAGCAGCGTGGAGCCGCAGACGCTGACTTTAAAGTACCAGCAGAGGGGGGGGGGGGGGGGGGGGCAGAGAGAGGGGGAGGGGGGGGCAGTGGATATAAGTTTATAAAAGCTGGGAGGATTTGGAGTACTCAGAAGCTGCAGACTATTGTTGAAGTGTTTGAAGCTCTGGCTGTCACGCCTGCCTGTTTGTCGAGGTTATTGATTTCAAAATGACTTTCTCCTTTTCTCGCGCGGAGGGAAGCTCGGGATAATTCATCATCGATCCGCCGCCTCATTAAGCAGCGACAACAGTCACACCTCTGAGGAAAAGCCCAGCGCAACAGGACGCACGGGCTGGGTTCAGCTGGGTGTCTCCAGGCTCTGGAGAACAGCTGGACGGAGGCCTCCACCTCCACCTCCATCTCCACCTCCACCTGAAGCTCTGACGCACACGGTCAAGTGTTCCTGACGGGTTGGTCCACAGGTGTCACAGGTCATAGGTAACCTGATCAGGACAAAAAAACAACTGACAGACAGAAAATATGATGCTGCGACTACAGAGCCCAGGGTCAAGGTCAGCGGGGTCAGAGACTCTGATCCTGTCCTCTGATTCTAGATGGATAGATTCTAGGGAGACAGACAGATAGAAGGATAGATAGAAAAATAAAAAAATGACAAACTTGCTTTGTAAGAGGCCATTTTGGACCACGATCAGGCTGAAAGGAAAGTGAATTTAATTCCTCAAAACCATCCTCAATTTGTTTTAAAATCGACTTAAACCGATTATTAAAATGAGTCCCTTCATCGATTAGCTGTAGCAGCTCTAGCGATCCGTCTCCGGCTGATAGGATCGACTCTTTCTGTTTGGAATTTCTCCAAACTCCAGACTCATATTTTAGCATTGGGCTGGAATATGAAACTTGATATGAAAGGTTGGAGAAATGCTTTTTCTCTGCGTGTGTCTCTAGTCAGAGTGGAATCAGCAGCCAGATCTCCAGCGGCTTCATAAAGTCGTCTGGCAGATTTCCATCAAACCCTCCGACGGTGCAGGATGAGACGCCATGTGGAGGGCAGTCAGATAAATCACTGCTCCCTCTCTCTCTCTCTCTCTCTCTCTCTCTCTCTCTCTCTATCCCTCTCTCCATCTCTCTCTCTCCCTCCCAGGGAAAGGCTTTTGACCCGGTTCAACACCGGTATCTGTGGGACATGGTCCAGGTTCTCCTGTAGTGACATTGCAAGGGAGGTCTGAGTGTTTCTTCCAGCAGTCGGGGGGGGTCAGGTGGGTCGGGGGGGGGGGGGGGGGGGGGGGGGGGGGGGTTCAGGTGGGTCGGGGGGGGGTCAGGTGGGTCAGTTGGTAAACTGGACCTCCGCTTCATAAACTGAGAAATGTCTGATAAAACTGTTGGGTTTCTGCCTGGATAAGACTGCAGGGCCAGGTATTTATTATGGGGGTGCGTATACTGTAAGTGTATGTAAGTGATGTGTTTGTGTGTCTTGTTATTTACAGAGCAAAGAGACTTGTAAAAGGAAAACACACAAAAAGTGAAGCTGCTAAGTGGAGGCAAATAAAGCTGCTTGAAAAATCAATCTCTCTCTCTCTGAGTCCTGACAGGGAAGAAACTCTTGATGTTTTCTGAAAATCCTGCAGCTTCTGGGATGTGACTGAGCCGCACGAGCCCGGCTCAGACGACACGAGCCGCATACGAGAAGAGGAGAGGAGAGGAGAGGAGAGGAGAGGAGAGGAGAGGAGAGGAGAGGAGAGGAGAGGAGAGGAGAGGAGAGGAGAGGAGGAGAGGAGAGCTCAGAGTTTGTGTAAAGAGCAGACGTTAGGAGACAAACAAGAGGGAGAAAACAGCTTTATAGAAATGCAGGACTTTGATCCTGGAGCTGAATGGAGGTCAGGTCTTCTCTGAAGATTCCCAGATAGATAGACAGACAGACAGACAGACAGATTGATAGATAAGATAATAGATAAGATAATAGATAAGATAGGTGTACTCAGCTGTACAGATCACTCCCTACATGTGGAACACAGCTGAGGGCCAGTGTTCCCAGCTTCTCTCGGTCCGAGGTAAATATTTTCCGTTGCTGGCCCGTGGTTCAGCTGCTACTGGGGGCTCGGGCTGCGTCTGACGCGTCCATTCATCCGCTCTGAATGGGAACTGTGGGATCTGCTATTCACGGCTTTATCGCTTTGCATCAGAAAGGCCGAGCGTCCGCGTGGCAGCCAGGTTGGTTCTGGGAAGAGACACTGGGAACGTGGTTTTATTTCAATGCGAGGCAGGAATTCCTGAGAACGACAAAAGGTTCGGTTGGTGAAACGCTGCAGAGCCGCAGCTCAAGTGGAGGATTTGCATTGTTCCCAAACACTGTCCCTGCGCGCTGTGGGAACCGGGCTGTGCAGCAGAGGGAGGAGAGCTCACGTCTCCTTCTCTTTTCACAGAAAAAGAGGAAAAAGCACCGAGGCAGAGGTCCTGCTCCACAGCCCCTGAATGGAGCTGCTGGAGGAGGTTTCACCTCTGACTCAACAACTAAACCAAGCTCAACACCAGCCCTGACACGGCATAGACTCCAACTAATCCAAAGCTGCCATGGCACAGACCTCAGATCAGCTGGGAGGCAGCAAAGCTCCAGAGAAGAACTTAAACCAAAGGTAGTTTATTAAAATAAACCTTTGGTCACAGCCAGTGACTCTGACTCACCATCCACTATAAATACTCCAGACTGTTTACAGTCAGAGCATTTGGTAAGAGCTGGAATACCAACAAAGTCTAATACCTCACAATCAAGACTGTGTAATACTTTTTATGGGTCCTCATCGTCACACAGTCCTGAAAACTGCTGACTTAGTGTGTAAAATCATGTGAATTCAAGGAACATCCAGAATAAATGTTGCAAAGATGCAGCAAAACAAGCCCCAAAAGACTGCTAACATCAGACTGTGAAACATTTAATAACTCATAAAACTGCGATTCAGACTTTTTCAATTCCTGTTAAGTGCCTTCATTCCCAAAACTGATCGATCAACGTTTAATACTTTTAAGACCCTGAGTAATCCAAACCTGCACAGTCACTGAAGCTGGTGTGTTTTATACCCTCAGACAGATTCATGGTCCAAGGCTGAGTGTTAAATAAACTAAGTAGCTGAGGAGGAGGAGGAGGAGGAGGAGGAAGAGGAGGATGAGGATCATTATTCACAGACATCATAAATAGTGCTGTCGTTTGGGGGCGATTCAGAAACACTTAAAAGCACAATGAAGCCTCAGTAATCAGCACTATGGCTGCCTGGGCCGCAGGAGACCTGCAGCTGAAAACATCTTCAAGCCATCAGGACTCCTCCTCCTCTCCTCTCCTCTCCTCTCCTCCTCTCCTCCTCCTCTCCTCAGTCTCTCTTACCTCCATCTGTTCATTACTGCGTCTCTGCTCTTGAGGCGGCACAACCTGTTCACAGGAAATGACTTATTCATCACTTCCCTCTGAGAGGCACACACACACACACACACTCACACACACACACACACACACACACACCTGCAGCCTCCTCTGACCTCAGCAGCACTTTTAATTCCAAAAAAACATGCATTTGTTCAGACCCGCCGTGGAAGCTCTGCTGTTCCCAGGACGTCTGTCTGCAGCTTTTGAACAGCAGCACCGCCCGGCTTTAAAACCCTCCAATCCCTGGATACTACCCCACCTCCTCCTCTCTCCTCCTCTAGGAGCTCCTCGCTCAGAGGTTTTAGTTCAGAGTCAAACTGTGTTTCACTCTAAGATTCTCACTTCACAGATCTCACTCTCACTTCCAACTACTGGAAACTCCCAAAGGGACCAATGAAGCTCCTGTCTGTCAGTCTATCCATCCATCTATCTATCTATCTATCTATCTATCTATCTATCTATCTATCTATCTATCTATCTATCTATCTATCTATCTATCTATCTATCTATCTATCTATCTATCTATCTATCTATCTATCTATCAGTACATCTATCTATCTATCTAGATCCAGACAGGAAGCAGAACAGCGTTTGTCTGAAGGACAGGAAGCGTTGGATCAGCAGAGGTCGAGGCCGTCTTGGCGACAGCCTCAAACACAGATCCATCTTCACAGATGAGTCTGTGAAGATGGATCTGTGTTGTTATGTGATGAGGTCGAACACTTTACAGTCGCTCCGTTCCAAATGCAAACCGTGTGAGTCCGTGCAGAATAACCTTGTGCGCGGCGTGTGCATCAGTTGCCCTGCTGGCGTTGGAGGCGGAGCCAGGCTGATCAGTATTCAGCTCCGAGGCTGAATCAGGTCCAGACCAGCACTGTCTGAGAGCGTCACCCTATCAGGGCTGCAGCTAATGATTCACTCTGCACTCTATTAATCTGTCCCGCACCTTCACTAAATACCCACACATCCACACGCAGAAATGGAACTTTGTCCGTGTGGATTTCACAAGTTTCAGCGACAGAAAAACTTTGTATGAAAGCAATTTCCCCAGATATTGGTTGTATTAGGCTTATATAGGGAGGAAGAGGAGGAACGTATAATCTGAGGAGATCTAAACTCTAAAAGACAAAAACAATGAAAACGCATATCAAACCGTGTCTGGATGTAGAAATGAAACAAAGTAGAAATCTAAATCTGTTTAAACTCTGCATGGAGGAGGGAGTGTGTTATGATGCTGATCTCCACGTCCTCCAGAGTCAAAGAGCTGCTGCTGCAGCTGAAGCTGAGGCTACAGCTGATCAGGAGGCTGAGGCCGAACACGAGGAGAGCAGCCAGCTTCCAGATTTGGACAATGAGCCCCTCAGTAACAGTTCAACATGCGAGTGAGTATATCCAACAACTCTCCACCATGTTTACACAGGAACAGCTGTTGGGACCTGTAGTTGAAGTGACACATGAAAGAGAAATTAAGAAACAGGAATCACAGGACTCGAAGCCTAGAGTTCCTCTTGATGTCCAAAGAAACACACAGCAAGCTCATAAAGACAGAACAGAGCCAACAGGGAACACAGGTCAGAGTGACACCTACCCTCCTGATGCTCAGCACGCAGCTAACTGTGAAGAGAAGTTCTCACCTGAGCTTACAGGCACAGAAGACTGATCGCAAGGTACCTCATCAAGAGAGAAATGGTGAATTCTGGTCTTATGCAGTTTGACGACAAACAAAAAACTATTGGGCATGGAAAGCCTCATTTATCAGTTCGACAGAGGACTTGAATGTGTCAGCCAGGGAAGAAGCAGACCTGCTCACTAAATGGCTTGGACCTGAATCGTCAGAACAAGTAAAGAGAATGAGTGCAGTGCACGTCCTCAAACCAGCTGCAGGTGCTGCCATGGTTTGGGAGCATCTTGAAGAGTGTTATGGGGCTCCTGAAGTCAGCGAAGATGCATTGCTGCCAATAGAGATACTATTAAGCTGAGGGAGCTAAGTGACATGCTCCTCGAACTGGAGTGTGCTAAGCAAGATGGTGCACTACCAGGGCTCTCATATTTGGACACAGCTCGTGGGGTAAAACAAATAGTGGAGAGCCAGCGCTGCTCCTAAGAAGATACCAGAACCTGATCGTCAGTGTCCAATACATAAAAAGACACATCCCCTGAGAAAATGCAAGCTCTTTAGGAACAAGACTCGAGAGGAGCGCAAATCAGACCTCAAAGAGAATCGTATCTGTTACAGATGTTGTGGGTCCACTCAACATATGGCAAAAGACTGTAAACTGACTGTCAAGGGTCTTGAGTGTAACAGTGACAAACATATAGAAGCTTTGCACCCTCGTCCTCCTGTTGTGACCACGCACAGCACAGAGGATGACAGAGATGAAAGCGGAGAGCAAGGTGAAAGCCCACCTTCTTCAGTCACCTCCAAATGTACAGAGATTTATGGAAATGAAGACGGTGCATGGTCTTGTTCCAAGATCGGTTTGCTAAAAGCATATCCTGCAGGGAAGAGGCGATCAAGATGTACGCAGTGCTGGATGAACAATTAGGAGTTTTTCAGCCACTTTGACATAACATCCAGCTTCATCCCATACACCGTGAAACGTCAGGTCGGAGAGCTGCTACATTGAGGATGTCATTGATCCTATGGACGGAAAATTAAAGCTTGCCTTACCTCCCTTAATAGAGTGCAACCTGGTGCCAGATGAACTAGCGCTGTCCATGGATGATGAAGCCTTTCTAGCTATCATGGGTTCAGAAGTCAAAACAAAGAAAATAGCTGAGTGGCTCCGCTACCCTTCCACGCTCCTGGACGACGCTTCCAAGCAACAGGGAGCAAGCTGTGAAGCGCCAGACATGAAGGAGCATTATGTTAAGTTCATGCAGAACATGTTCGACAACGATCAAGCTGAGTTTGCTCCACCTTTGGACGAAAGGAAAGAGCACTAGTACTTACCAACGTTTTGCGTGTATCATCCCAAAAAACCCAACCAGATACGTGTTGTTTTTGATTCAAGTGCTGAATGTGATGCAACCTCACTCAACGATGTCCTCCTCAGTGGACCAGATTTGAAGAAGAAGACAGGGATTATCTTCGATATCTCTGGTATGAGGATAATGACATCAGCAAGAAGGTGATTGGGTGCAGGAGGAGGGTCCATGTTGTTGGAAACAGCCCTTCACCTGCTGTAGCCATCTACTGCATGAGCTGCTCAAAACAAGAACATGGTTCAGATGCCACACAGTTTGTTGAAATATTACTGCTTTAACATTTGATCTTGTGTTTCTCTTTGTTAAAGCTACATTTGTTGTTAGCTTAGCATAGCCTACCTGATCACCCATCAAAGGATTAGCTGGAGAGGAAGATGGAGGCAGGAGAAGAAGAAAATATCCAAAGTTATTCAGATTCAGACACAGACTTCCTGGTGGGTTTCTCCAGTCATGCTAGCGAAAGCTTCCATCAAAGCTGAACGGAGGAACCCACCAGAGCTTCTTTGTGTTTCTGTTTCCATGTTGTTTGTTTACTGCAGAGACAGAACGCCGCTCCGCATCCTGACAATAAAATAATCATGAGTCGAGTTTCCTAAAGAGCAGAGAGTGGAGACTTCACTTAAAAGCTCCAAGTTTCTTTACTTGAAAACCAACTTCCAGGGAGTCTCGACAGTCTGTGACAACAACACATGACGTCACACGACTCAAGTGAAGTAAACAAAGAGTTCACGCAGCTGAAGTCATTTTATTTATTTAGCCGAGCAGCTCTCCAGCTCTGATGCTGCTTTCATGTCTTCCTCTGAACTTCCACACAAGGACAGAATTCCCAAACCACCAAAGGAATATACTTTGATGCTTCTCGAAAACCCTAAGAGCTCTCAGCTGACTTCACTAAAAACAGGAATACCAGCATAGACAGATAGATAGACAGATAGACAGATAGACAGATAGATAGACAGATAGATGAGGACGTGGACGTCTCTCACACCTGCAGCTGCTTCTCTGTTTAACGTGGAGCTCGGTGATTATTTGGGAGCAGAGACACATTTACTGCTTCACAGACGGGCTGATGAATCCTGCGTGAGGCTTCACAGCCCGGCGATCGATTGATGGAGCGACACACACACACACACACACACACACACACACACACACACACAGCTCGCCCCTCCTCTTTGTGGATCTCCTTTGTAAAGAATCATCCCTGAACCTTTCGAGTCGCCCACTTCACTCACACACCAATTACCCAGAAGCCCTCCTGACCACCGGTTGCCCCTGGCAACAGCATCCGAGGCGGCGGAGACAAACGAGCATCTTATTGTCAATCTAGAATGAGCCGCGCCGCCATTCACAAGTCTGCTCAGCAACTGTGTTTGTTACAGAACATTCTACTGAGGCAGAATAGAACCGAGTAGAATAGAGTAGATTACAGTAGAATAGAGTAGAAGAGCACTTGATGTTATTGTACTATGAAGTACGAGGTATAAGGAAAGTAGGCGTGCTCCCGCAGAAAGATAAGCGACATTGTACAATATTTACAGTTTTAATAAAGATAAAGAATATAAAAGACACAAGAGACATGAATGACAGTGTAGGAGCCGATGTTTTGTGAAGGAAAAAGGAAAAAAGAGATTTTTTAGTTACTGAGCTGGACAAAGGGCCTGTTTTCAACAGGGAAGATTCTGCACGTGTGGATGTCCAAGAACAAAAAGAAATGTCTGAGCCAGAAAATAAGCAAGAGGCAAAGCATGTTAGAAGGAATAAAAGTGGTGCAAAGACTCGCAAAATGAATAAAATAACTGAACTCATGTCTCATCCACACAACTTGGAGAAAGTAAAGGAGGATTTCCAGAAGCACACAGAAGGAATTTAATGTCTTGCACAGTAGATATGAAGCTCTACTGTCAAAGGATGAACGTGTTGCAGACACAGAAGAGTGGTATCAGCCAAAGATGATACATATCAATGAGCTCAAGACTAAAGTGGATGATTGGATTAGATCATGTCCTGTTCAATCTCCACCAGAAACAGAGAAGGAAGATGAAGTCAGTCCTAAAGACAGTGTCTCTAGTGAGTCTGAGGTCCAGCAGAGGTTCATGCAAGCTCAGTATTTGCTTGTCAGGTGGCACGAGCTGAGAAAGCTGCGTGTTTAGCTAAGGCTGCTGCATTAAAACAAAGGCATGAATTGGAAGAGAAGGAAGAGAGTTTAATTAGAGAAAGAGGAGAAATAAGAAGACAGAGGGAGACTCTCGACCTTGAAGCTGAGTTGTCTGCTACCCATGCCAAGCATTTTAACTGATGCTGAGGAACACGTTTCCTCCACTCCAGTAGATGGCATGAACAAGTACTTTAAGGAAAGGAATTTAGGAGTGGCAGATATGGACACTCTTCCGGCAGTGCCGCAGATCACCAATGTGCCAGGGAGCAGGAGCATGCGAGCAAAGCATGGAGCACAGCATCTACCCTCGTCTCACATGCCATGTGCACAAGCAGGTTTTCAAGATGACCAGAGAGGACCACGGTTACTCTGAGAAGCCCAAAATGCAGTAGGTGCAGCACAAAGGCCACAATCTGTACAGGGAGAGGATGCAGCGCAAAGAAGTCATGAGCTGCCACAACCAGTCCTTGAAAAGTCTCAGGACGAATTAGAAATAGTTGAACTCAGCACACAACACACAATACATCATATGCAGACACTGCAGGTCCTCTGTCAGAGCAGGATCATGAGCAGCACAGACTGTTACAGGGTAGTGTGGCCTGTAACAATCTGCCATCCTGAAGAGACACAATGAAACCTCATCTGAGCTTCTTAAACAGCAGCAATTAGCCAGAAGTGTTCCCATCTTTGATGGAGATGTTTTAGAGTCATTCATGACCTCCTTTGAACACAGTAGTGAAAAGAAAACAGACAATGCACAAGACAGATTATTTCATCTGGAACAATTTACAAAAGGACAAGCTGGAGACCTAGTGAGAAGTTGTCAGCACATGGAGGGAGATCAAGCTTACCTCAGGGCTAAGCGCTTACTGCATGAACATTTTGGCAACAAGTACAACATTTCCACTGCCTACATTGAGAAAGTCCTCAAATCCTAAAGATCCTAAACTTTGAATGACTTTACACTCTATCTAAAAGGCTGCTGTAATGTCATGACAAAACTTTACTACATGGCCGACCTGAATACAGCCGCCACTTTGAAAGCCATCGTTAAGTTACCTGACAAGCTGCAGGACGAATGGACTGAGGTGCAAGAGAAGCTGGACAGCAACAGCAAAATCACATTCACTGAGCTTGTACAGTTCATTGAGAGACAGGCTAGGATATGTTCCAAGCCAATATTTGGAGACATACAAGAATCAATGGTGAGTAGAATTAAAAGAATAGAAGAAGAAAATGGACTCTGCTGTGTGTGCTTGATTAAAGGACACATGAGTAAGGACTGCAAAGGACGTCTGTCATGTAGGTGAGGCCCCTGAATCAGAGCAACTACAGCAGGTCACAGAGGTAGTGTCAAAGGTTTGTGGTATAATGGGGCCACTCTAAATGTGCACTGTCTATCCTACCTGTTCAGGTGAAGTCTGTCAAAGGAAACAAAATCATAAAAACGTATGCTTTTCTTGATCCAGGCAGTTCAGCACAAAGAGGTTGGCACACAGGTTGAGGCCCGAGAGAAAAGCAACAACTGTGTTACAGGTGATCAACTCACAACAGGATGGACCCTATGCTGTAAGAACCCTGTTAGGTTGGGGGATAAGTGGTCCATTGGGAGGAGGATGCAGTAAAGGCGTGGAGACGGCCACATTGACTGTCAGTCGGACCTACCTGGTTGACCTGCACAAGCTACTGGTGAGTCAATACAACACTGATTCCAATGAGAAGGCGTATGAGGAAAAAAGTGAAATGTCACTCGATGACAAAACATTCCTGAGAATTGTCAATGAATCAGTCAGTGTCAAAGAGGATCATTGTTGCATTAATTTACCATTCAGATCTGACAGCATCATGATGCCCAACAACCGAGACAGCGTCTCCAGAGCCTGAAGAGAAAGTTCAGAAGAAATCCAAACTTCCAAAGGGAGAGCTCCCCCAGCGCAAGTAAAAGGAACAGAGGGGAAAGTTTGGTGCATCCCTCATCATGGGGCGCACCACCCCAGAAAGAAAACAATCAGCGTAGTGTTTGATTGTGGTGCGATGTTTCAGGGAACATTCCTGAACTCTGAATTACTCCAGGGCCTAAATTTCACAAACACACAGGTACACACTTACAAGATTTAGGCAAGAGCCGATAGCAGTGATGGCTGATATGCAGGCAATAAGGAAATGGATGATGCTCCTGTAGAATACCACATGACTGTTCACTTAGTTGGAGCCGTGTCATCACCAAGCATTGCTCCGAAAGACTGCTCAAGACAAAGCAAGGAACTTCACTCTAGAGGTAACAAGCACAATTATGGAGAACTTTTATGTGGACGATTGTTTAAAATCTGCAGCCACAGGAGAAGAAGCAGTGAAGCTAACGTCAAGCCTGACTGCAGTATGTCTCCAAGGAGGGTTCCATTTGTCAAGGTGGGTCAGCAATAGCCCAGCTGTACTTGCAGCTGTTCCACCAGAGGACAGAGCTAAAGAGGTAAAGGAGTTAGACTTGAACAAAGATCAACTGCCCATGGAACGAGCTTTAGGACTTCAGTGGTGTGTCCAAAGCGATGCCTTAAAATTCAGTATTACCATCAGTGAACATGCACTTACTAGAAGGGGCATCCTTTCCATGGTAAGCTCTATTTACGACCTGCTAGGGATTCTGTCTCCACTCACCTTGCCAGCTAAACTGCTGTTGCAGGAATTGTGTCGATGGAGTTTTGGATGGGATATGCCTATTCCCAACACCATATCTGAGCAGTGGACAAAGTGGACCAGTAGCCTCTCACAGCTTGCAGACCTTGAAGCCCCACGCTGCATCAAGACACATGATTTTGGTGAGATAGTTCACAGTCAGATGCATCACTTCTCTGATGCCAGTGAAGTAGGCTGTGGGGTAGTCAGCTATCTCAGAATGACAAATGCAGAGGGAAAGGTACATGTAGCATCCTTGATGGCCAAAGCAAGAGTAGCTCCGTTGAAGCGGCAGAGCATTCCAAGACTGGAATTAGCTGCAGCTGCTTTGTCTGTCAAAGTGGACAAAATGCTTCAAGAAGAACCACCACCTCCTACAGATAAGGCAGTGTTCTGGTCTGACAGTACAGCTGTCTCAAATGACCACACTCACTTTCACACTTATGTGGCAAATAGAACATCCAGGATTAGAGAGGCCACAGAGATCTCTCAGTGGAGGTACACTGACACAAGGAGAAACCCACCTGATGACTGCTCTAGAGGCGTGAGTGTTGAAAGATTCAGGAGGAATACAAGATGGATCTGTGGACAGAACTGCAGAGAACTCAACTTTGTGTAGATGATCCTGAGGTGAGGAAATCTGTAATGCCATTATATCCACCTGTGAAGAGAGGCCTGTCGATAGCTTACTTCATTATTTTTCAGACTGGCTGAAGTTGAGAGTAGCTGTTGCCTGGATTTTGAAAGTAAAAGATGCATTAAAATACTTGGTGCAGAAAAACAAAGACCCAAAAGCAGACTGTAAGAGGAGTCAGAGGATGAACACAAGGTCAATGAAAGTAAACATGAAAAACTCTGTAAGAGTGGAGGATCTGAAAATGGCAGAAAAAGCAATAATTTCCTATGTTCAGAGGTAAATCTTTGCAGAGAGATCAGCATGCTGCAAAAGGGGAGATCCAATGTGGAAAAGGGAAGCAAAACACCCTGCCATCCTGGCCAAAGACCATCACTCTGACCCTTCGCCACATCCATGCTCAAACTGGACACGGAGGAAGAAACCACACGCTGTCCCAGGTATGAAAGAAATACTGGATAACAGATGCAAACTCTGCAGCAAGAAAGGTTCTCTCACACTGTGTCTCTTGTAGGAAGAACAGAGGTAAAGCAGGTGAACAAAAAATGGTTGATCTACCGGGAGAAAGGCTTGTCACAGACTTACCACCGTTTTCAAACGTAGGCCTCGATTACTTTGGTCCCTCTGAGGTGGGAAGGGGAAGGAGCACAATGAAGAGGTACGGGGTCATCTTCACACGCATGACCAGCCGTGCACTCCATCTGGAGGAAGCCTGCTCTTTAAACACGGACTCGTGTATCAATGCCATCAGGAAGAGGTCAAGCACAACACATTAGGTCCGATAATGGCACAAACCTTGTACAGTAGGTGCAGAAAGGGAGTTAAGGGAAGCACTTCAAACTCTGGACCAAAGACAAACAACCCCCCCACAGCTTCTCACCATGGTGGTTCTGGCAGCGCCTCATCAGAATGGTACGACATGTCTTATGTTCAGTCATAAAGCAACAAACATTAGATGATGAAGGCCTAAACACTGTATTCTGTGAAGCTGAGGCAATACTTAACAGCCGTCCCATTACAAAGGTATCTGGAGATGCACAAGATCTAGAAACCCAACACCCAATCATATTGTCTTGCTCCGAACTAACCCTATTCTGCCCCCTGGAGTCCTTTCAAGGTCAGATCTGTACCACAAGAAGTAGTGGCCATCAAAGAGAGGAAGGGAAAGGAGAGCATCAAGATTTTGTGTTATTGAGGACTATAAAGGAGATTATTCATGTTTATGTATTCAGTAGTTTATATCTCTGGGAGATTTACAAATGCGACATGTGCAAATGTAAATAAAAGGCAAACAGAAAAAGGTTAAACTGAGTAAGGTCGAGACCTTCACAATAGTCTGGATATTAACTTTGCTCGTAAGAAGACAATGTGTGGATCAGGTAGAGTGCTCCAGTGACACTCAGGACCAGTAGGATAAGATGTAAACATGGATACGATAAGGCTGGGACACTCCTCGTTCCTGACTCTGATTGATGTTTGCTTCCTAGCTCCACCTTGGTCTCGTTACAGTGATAAATCTGTGTTTACATGCTCCGACTCGTAGTCAGACTATCTGAGGATCTGCGCTCAAACAGCCTTCGATCCCGGCTGGACGCGGCCGATTAACCTTTCTAATGGAGCTTTTAATTCCTGTTTGACTTTCCAATGAGTTTCAGCAGCTCCATTAAGATTTATACCAGTTGAGGAACTCATCCTCTGGGTTTTACAGCTCCACACACAGACACAGACACACACTCACAGAGGGAGAGGGAGAGAGGGCGACCTCGTAAAGCGGACGTCGTGTTTCCTCCGAGGCCTCATCAATCAAGTCTGATAATTGTGATCGATGGAGGCGGAGCCGAAGGCCGAAAAACATTTAGCAGAGCCGGAGCCGAGCAAGCAGGTGAGAGATTAACAGCCATAGAACGGAGGGAGAGAAAGAGAGAGAGGGAGAGAGAGAGAGGGAGGGGGGGGGAGAACGACTGAATGTCCACAAATCACTCTGGTTGATATTTATGTCTGTCCTCCACAGTAAATGAAGCGACCCTTCAGCACTCTGACAATATGAGAAAAACAAACAAAGCTAAACTAGACCTTCAGTACCTAGATAGAGGAGCAGGGAAGAAATCATCCCATAACAGAGAAAAGGAAAAGAAAAACATTTGCAAAGCCATTAACATGTGTAACCTTCAGGGACGTCCACCTGCAGGACACTGGAAGCAAAGCTAAAGCGACTTGTCAGATGTCTCCTCAGGTCCTCAGCTTTAACTCAATCACACAAGCCTCAAATAAATCAGAAAGGAAATCAAAAAGGCGGCTACCCTTCATTTCAAAGGTAACTTTCTGTTTCAAAGAATGTGTGAAAACAGGGAAAAGAAAAGGTTTAAAATCTACAGAGACGGTGTCTTTTTTCCTTAAAACACGATTTCCTCTGCTTCTATAAAAGGCTCGACATCACCTCAGCGGTCTGACAGCTCAGGACCTTCCCACTCTGGAGAAGCTGACACAGCTACGTGGTACCTGGTTACACAACTCAACTTTATTACTTAATGAGAACAATCGGCTCCAAACAGCTAAAAATACACAGTCTAGTTAAGTTCCATACACTGAAGTGCCTGAGAAGCGGTCCGAGGCTGCTGAGTCATCACTACGAGGCTGAGGGCCTCAGTGACTCAGTGCAGCAGGTTGAAGCAGGTTTTTTTGTAGGATGTGTTAAAGTGGTGAACCAGGGTTAGACCTCTGCTCTGAACTATTCCCCTTTCTACAGACGGCTGTGAAGGTGGGCTCTGTCTGCTCCTCCTGGTTGAGTGACAGACGGGTTAATGAGCCGGGTTTTAATCTGGCTCAGCAGCTCCTTCCTCTCATCATAATGAGCTCGCTTCTGCTTCAAGCTGCAGCTGCTGCAGAGCCAGCATCACACAGGCCGGGGGGTCGGGGGGGGGGGGGCGGTTATCAAAGTGTTCATCAGAATCTCACCTGAGTGCAACTAGAGGGTCATGTTTCCGTTGCAGGCCAGACTCTGGCAGTGAAACATGAAAACAATAGTAGAACAGGTCTAAAATGAAAATGAAAGAATGCCTACATCTGAGCCTGCTGATGTTTTCTACTCTGCTATCGAGCAGGAAACAGGTACTAACGGACTCGTACTGCCTCGGCCTCCAGATAAGACATCAGAAATCTGAGCCAAAGTTAAAGACAATAAACTGACAGAGGAAGTGAGTGTTTGCCTCCATCCTGTCACAACATTTCCCCACACGCTGACTCTGTAGAGAGAACAGCACACGTACAGGTTTGATGTGAGACCTGGTTTCTGGGACGTGTGTAATCCCTGGTGGAGAGGGGGCTTAGTGTGGGCCATATGTTGTTGTGCTTGTTGGAGCTGTTTGTGTGTGTGTGTCTGTGGGTGCGTGGGTGAGATTATCTGTGTGTGTGTGTGTGGCCCTGCCTCACGCTGGCTGCTGGCTGCTCAGCCTCACACAGTCTAACGGCCGGGCCTGGATGAACCAGCTGCCTGGGCCTGCTCTCACTCCATCCTCCAGTGTTTGGGAATCACAGCTGCCTGTGAGTCTGGAAGTGTCGGAATCTCTGAGGGCTGCGGAGCGCCGGCGTGCAACGTATCATTATCCAGCCCAGCGCTCCTTGATCCAATCAGGAATAATAATTATTATCAGGCTGCACGCTGCAGCGCTGCCAGGGCTGCAGCATGGCTCTCACTCAGCACACTGACTCTCAGCATCCTCATCCTCATCCTCATCTTCATCATCATGACTGAGACAAGCCCGACAAACTGCATCTGTTTTAGTCGATGTTTGTATGACTCTAATGTGATCTGCAGGAGCTGTATCTGACTCTGAGCATCAGATAAATGATGAAATGAAAGTCTGTGTGGAGACAGAGAAGCTCAGTGTTCCTCTCGAGGCAAACGTCACGTCTCTGCTCGGATCTTATCGAGCGTGTGGGACCTGCGTGGAGTCACGCAGGAGGCCCTGGAGGCAGCAGGAGGAACAGCAAGGAGAACATGGGAATTCTTGTCCCGAGTTCCTAGAGTCAATAAATTAGAAGGCGTAGGAACAAAAAACAAAGCAGACAGGCTGAGGAAGGTAACGCGAGGCTGTCAGCAGGTGTCTGCTCATTACTGTGAGACTGAAAGGTCACGTCTACCAGCAACGAGAAGAAGACGAAGAGGAAGAAGAAGCAGCAGCTCGTTATAAACCAGCTCCACACTCAGTCGCGGGGATTTACACTCTGCCAGGGTCTCTACACATCCTGAGACTTTTTACACCTAATCTCCTCCTCTCAAGAAGCTGCATTAAACAAAGTGTTGTTGTCCTTCAGCTGTGGCTAGATGTTGAGGGAGAGGTGGGGTTTAAATCCTCAGGATGGGACTAAACAGCTCAGGATGGATGGCCCAGGCCGCTGTCTGACCTTTTTATTTTCCTGGCGGCCTCTGCGCTCCAGACAACCATAAAGCTGTTTATTGTGAAGCACTTTGTTTTCCTCCCGGTCCAATTAGGCCGGGACGGAGGAGGGAGGAAGTAGATATGTAGGCCATCAGGTAGGGCCTGCCTGCCTGCGTGTGTGTGTGTGTGTGAGTGGAGCGCTCTGATCCAGGAGCCTCTAATCCCATCGGGGGGGTGAGAGTGGTGGCAGGAGAGGATTAAGGGATTAGGGCGGGAAGATGCGATATGAGATGGCCACTCTGCAGCTGCATGGCACACACTGTGTTTACGGTTACCGCGGGAACGGAGGAGAGAGGCTGGGGGGGTTCAGAGATGCTGTCCAGCAGTGTGATGCTGCATCCCTCCAGGGTCTGATTATTCTCCCTGTCAGAGACAGAGCTGCACTGCGGATTATTTGGTTCTGACCGCCAATAAAAAAGAAAAAGAAAAAAACGCAGATTAGGAGTTAAAACGTATTGTTGCTGCTCTGAGACAGTGAATTATCTCCCTCAGGCTTGTGGAAAGGCTTCTTCAGTCTTCATCTTCAGTTCAGTGTTATTAGAACTATTGGCTGCTTTTGCTGACTTCATGTTACACTACTTACTAATTATACGTACTGTACTGTTTTTATCTGTTCTATTCTTTCAGTGTGGACTGCCATGTATAATGAATATGATTATTGTGTCCACAATAATTCCCTTTTGCCTTATTGTACTTATTTACTGCACTACTATTATCATTATTATTATTTCTGTGTCTAATCTTGTGTATTTTGAAGGTGATTATCTTCTATGTGATTTTCAGCTGCTCGACAAAACAATTTCCCTAAAACGAAGTCCTTATCTTATCTTTACAGCAGTGTCCTCCTCCTCCTCCTCCCCCTCCTCCTGTGCTGACTAAAGCTGCAGCCTGCAGGGATCAATGCAGCCGATCGATCGCTCTCTGAATTGAGACTGAGGCGATATCGCTCTGACCCTGACGCAGCTGCTGCTGAGGAGACGACGTGGGAAATCTCAGCAGAGCTGATCAATACCCAGCTGTCAATAATATGAGAGGAAACAAAGAGGAAAAGCCTCTAAAACACCTGAATCCATAACTCCTGTCAGTCTAAATACTGTGGTGTTTAAACTGATGAAGTCTGAGATTTTATAGGTAATCAATGATCAATGAATGACTAATTAGAAGCATCAGTAGATCATTGATTTGTTTTCACTGAATCTGATCAAACTGACTGATTGGAGGTGTTGGTGATCAGCGAAGAAGAGGAGGAGGAAGATGTCTGTGACTGATCCTGGTGATCTGCTGCCCCCTAGTGGCACTTGTTGAAAAGTACAAGTAGAAAAAGAGCAGCTTTTTATTTATTTATTTGTTGTTATTTATTCATTTGTTTGACTTTTACCCCTGTTTCCCCTTCTAGCAAGTCTCCATACAGAGAGAGGTAAAACACTGCAGACAGGCCAAAGGTCAGAGGTCACAGCAGGTCCACAGTAGAAGAGAAACAAATGAATAAACAAAACTGAAGAAGGAGGTGAAACATCAGCAGCCTCGGCGTGTGCGTGTGTGTGTGTGTGCGTGTGTGTGTGTGTGTGTGTGTGTGTGTGTGTGTATACCAGCAGATGACTCAGCCGCCTGGCAGGACCTTTCTGCATCCTGGTGGGAGGCGGCGACCACGGTTGCCACAGTAACCACTGTGGTCCGGGGGCCCCGCGGGGGGGGGGGGGGCGGGGGGGGGGTTGGCTCAGAGGATGCCTCGAGGACGCCGTCACCGTGGAGACGCCACAGTGGAGCAGGAGGAGGAGGAGGAGGAGGAGGAGGAGGAGGAGGAGGGTGACTGAGCATGAACCGAACTTGCTGTTTATTTCCTGGAAGACGAAGAAAAGAAAAAAAGTGAAACACACAAAAACACATTCCTATAGGTTTTTATAGTTTTACAGTCTGTCTGTCTGTCTGTCTGTCTGTCTGTCTGTCTATCTATCTATCTATCTATCTATCTATCTATCTATCTATCTATCTATCTATCTATCTATCTATCTATCTATCTATCATCTGTCTATCTTTCTATCTATCTATCATCTGTCTATCTTTCTATCTGTCTATCTGTCTATCTTTCTATCTATCTGTCTATCATCCATTTATCTGCAAAACAGCCTTAAAATGGCAGAATAAGATAATCAAAACAACACATTGATAATCAGAAAAGTGAAGTTAAACATTTCTGTACTCTACAGTTCTTTTTCTGAGACGACTGTTTGTTGACTGTTGAGACTGATTGTTTGTTTGTTGTTTTGTTTTTTAGATTTTTGGACAGTTAGGATGTTGCAGCATATCTTGTGTCTTCTCTATTCTATTGACTTGAAGACTTGATGAACTGATCTTGTTTGTCGTTTTTCCCCGTCTGGAAGGCTGGGATGTCAGCCGTCCGGCCTGATGATTGACAGGTGTTTTTTCCCAGCATGCTCGGCGTGCTCTGGCACGGCGTCTCACGGCGTTAGCGTGGGAACAATGAGGCGAGTGTGAGAGTGTGTGAGCGGAGACGCTGCCAGACAAAGACTCAGTGATGCAGCTGAGCGATGTGTCCAGCTGCTGACCCGCCCAGAGCAGCAAGGTCAGAGGTCACCAGGCCCCGCCCCCCCGCAGCCTCCGCCCTCACGCAGACGCTAACGTTACCCCTCATTCCTGCTCAGACGCATCAGGAGTCATTTGATCTATGCTCTGTGTATATCCATACATGTACACATTGGTACATATTCTATGCTATTCTACTAAACTTTTTGAAATTTTGAATATCATCAGTATCACATACTGTTGATGCTCCCATTAGACTGACTGCAGCTACAACAGTTTATAATGATCATTTCGACAGTGTTGCTATCCTGAATATAGAGCTCAGTCATTTTTACTGTCAACCAATCAGATTGTTTGGTACCAGTGGAGGTCTGCTGGAGGTCTGCTGGAGGCCTGCTGGAGGTCTGCTGGAGGTCTGCTGGAGGCCTCTTGAAGGTCTGCTGGAGGTCTGTTGGAGGTCTGCTGGAGGCCTGCTGGAGGTCTGCTGGAGGCCTCTTGAAGGTCTGCTGGAGGTCTGTTGGAGGTCTGCTGGAGGTCTGCTGGAGGTCTGCTGGAGGCCTGATGGAGGCCTGATGGAGGCCTGATGGAGGCCTGATGGAGGTCTGCTGGAGGCCTGATGGAGGCCTGCTGGAGGTCTGCTGGAGGCCTCTTGAAGGTCTGCTGGAGGTCTGTTGGAGGTCTGCTGGAGGCCTGCTGGAGGCCTCTTGAAGATCTGCTGGAGGTCTGCTGGAGGTCTGCTGGAGGTCTGCTGGAGGCCTGATGGAGGCCTGATGGAGGCCTGATGGAGGCCTGATGGAGGCCTGATGGAGGCCCGATGGAGGTCTGCTGGGCAGCCTGTAGCTGCCCGCTCCACTCAGAGCGTCCTTATTAACATTCAGCTCCAGACGCTTCCTCTGAAACCAGCCTTTGTCCTGCTGGACGCAGCGAGCAGAACCCAGACCCTCAGGGAGACTGGGTAGAGCGCCACCTGCTGCCCACACACACACACACACACACACACACACACACACACACACACACACACACACACACTCAGATGTGACAGTTCACCACTTTATCAACACAAATGTCATGTTTATCTGGTCATTTCCTCAGTGCATCATCGTTTTTTTCAGTAAGATCTTCACTTTTATGCCAGACACACAGCAAATGATGAGGCTCTTACCCAGACATAAAAAAAGTTGTTAGATAATTTATCTTGTTGTTTAAGAGTTAATTTCTTGTTTCTTTGTTGTTTAAGTTATAATTCCCATTATAATCCTAAATCGAGCACCTCACATTCCATCTCATTTCAAAGTAGTGAAATGACATTATCATTCCATTTGTCTCCAGTTCCTTTTGCCTCAGATTTAGTGTTTTTATCTTTCTCCTTTTCTGCAGCTCACATTTAAAAAGCTGATCTCAACTTTATATCTTCTACATCTGTTAAAAAATCTGCTTTAAACGCTCAAATCGACTAATTATTTATCAGAGGAGTTCCTCTATCAGCAACACGCCCGTGGACACTTTGACCTCACACACATCGTTTAAACATCATTAAGTCTTTCTTCTACGTCTGTACGTCTCACCCCTCTTCAGATGTAATCTGAAACTGAGTGATAAAATCAAAGCAAATCAGACTCATAAATATAGACACTGATCCTCAGAGTTTTAGTTGTAGTTTTGGGTGGTTTTTCTCTTCTAGGTTTTTCTCCTGGCACAACAAGGCCGGCGGTGGAGTGAGGGGAGGTGGACGCTTCGGATTGGTCAGCGACACACACACACACACACACACACAGAGACACACACAGAGACACACACAGAGACACACACAGAGACAGAAACACACACACACCCAGTGCTGGTCCAGTATAAAGGCCGCTCCCCACCCTCAGTCTCTGCTGCCTGGACTCACACAGACTCCGAGGTGAGATCATCCCTGCAGAATAAAACAGCCTTCTCTTAATCTGAATTTGTCCAGAATTTTCCTTCATTTTCTGGATGTTTAGAAGCTTTAAAGTTTAGATTTGAGGTTTGTTTGAGAGATAAAGTGAACTCTCAGCTTTCTCTTCATGAACTAAGTCTCTGCCGAGCAGATGTTGATGACTTTAGTCCACCTTTGAGTTTGAAAATCTGCTTTTAGTAACGTGGGATTCTGCATCACAGAGTGGAACGCTGCAGTCGACCAATCAGAGCAGACAATGACCGACCTGGAGACCTCGATGGCGACCATCATCGCCGTGTTTCAGAAGTACGCCGAGCGAGAGGGAGACAAACACAAACTGAAGAAGAGCGAGCTGAAGGACCTGCTGCACGACGAGCTGCCCGACCTGCTGGGGGTGGGACACGCACGCACGCACGCACGCACGCACGCACGCACGCACGCACGCACGCACGCACGCACGCACGCACACACACACACACACACACACACACACACACACACACACACGTCTGTTGCTGATGTGTTCATCTAATGAGCTGGTCGGTTTGTTCTTTGCACATGTGGGACAACTGTGCTCCATGAAATCCTAAAACACAAGATTTGTTGTGGATGTGTGTCTGTTCTGTCGTCCGATTGGCTGCGGCCTGTCCGATATATTAATAAACCTAATCGGCCAATGATGTTTTCTATTGATCAGGTAGTTGACTTGTCTATTAATGTGGGAAAAATGTTCTTATTTAATTCCTAAATTACAAGATTTGACATCAGCTCTGCTTCTACTGATCCAATGAATAGGGATGTTTCACCTGTGGATGTGTGCTTTGGTTGTGTCGTCTGATTGGCTGATTGCGCTCTGACCTCTGACCTGTGGCCCCTCCTCCTGACCCCAGCATGTGAAGGACCAGGCGTCTCTGGACAGCCTGATGGAGGGTCTGGATGCCGACGGAGACTCCGAGTGTGACTTCCAGGAGTTCATGACGCTGGTTTCTGCGGTGATGGTCTGTTGCCACGACTACTTTGAGCTCGAGGACGAGTGAGGAGGAGGAGGAGGAGGAGGAGGAGGAAGAGGAGGAGGAGGGCTACAGTAAATGACAGAGAAGAAGAAGAGGCCTTAGCAACACACAACCTTCAGAGCAGCCAAAACACTGGGGCTGCTAAGAATCTGCTTCCTTTGTAAATCTCAGCCTGTGACGTTGTTTTCTGATGAGTTCACTCACAGCTCCCTGACAAAGTTTCCAAATTTAGCTCCGACGAGATTCGACTGATTAGTAAATCTGTACAAATTGACTATCAAAGACTCAAAGTCCCTTAAGATCTGCTCACTGTGTAAAAACGTCTGACAGCACCTGAGATTTAGACCAACTAGCATTGGCTTCTGTTAGTCCAGCCTGTCCTCTTAAGCTCTTTTCTTTCTGTGAGTTTTACATAATCCTGAAGCCGCAGTTTAGGACAAATCTACTCGACTCTTGGTAGAAACAAACAAACCTGATTTGCTTTATATTGTACAATAAAAAAGATCAGACTGGAAGATTCTGAGTGTTCGTGGGTTTGTTTTTGTGGTCAGATCAACTTTTTCATTAAGTTTAGCTAAGTTATGAAGTTTTTCCCATGACTCTTCAACTCAAACATGCTTCTGACACAAAGTTCTTAGTTTTCATCGTATGAAATGTAAAAAACTAGAGAATTTGGACAGTGCTCCAGGATGTGTGCCGTCACTTTCTCTGCCTCTGGATTACTCACAAAACACCATTCTGTGAGTGAGTGAGTCCTCACAACACAAGCAGACCACAGTTTACCATAGTACAGTTTAAAGGACGTTTGGTCAGTCTAGGTGAGAAATCACCTTATTTGGTCGTTCTCCCATTTATTCTTAATGGGGGCCCCCTTCGGGCCTGCCGGCCCCTGGTGGGGCAGGGGCCCCTGGGAGGCCCCTTCTCCCTCTGGGAGAAAAATAACACCACACTTCTTAGGGCCGACCCGCACGTTTTGATCTATCATGTGTGTGTGTGCGATTGAACGTTTTCTAGAAAGAACAGACCAAAATCCATACGGAAGATCGAGAAGTCACAAGAGCAAGAAACGGAAAAATGTGCAGGAGAACAATGGCGCTCCATCCCAGAGAACTGTCTATCCGGAATAAGCACACAGGAGAACAATAGTGCTCCTTCCTGGAGGACTAATGAGGTTAACAGTTCAGAACACACACACACACACACACACACACACACACACACACTTGATGGTACAAAACCAGAGAAGAAGAATCAGTGATCAAACAGTTCCAGAGTGAAGACACTACGTCTCCACCAGAAAGAAGACGACCTGAAACTGTAGAATAGAGGACGTGGGATTATTAACCACACACACACACACACATGTGTAAGTGTGTGTGTGATGTCAGCTGCACAACCGCAGACATCTGCAGGCTGTTTAGCATCATGGGGGCGGAGCCTGGCTCTCTATTGGCCGGAGGGGGAACAGACCCCAACCCAGGGGACTGACACCACACCCATCCGACTGTGCATGTGTGTGTGTGTGTGTGTGTGTGTGTGTGTGTGTGTGTGTGTGTGTGTGTGTGTGTGTGTGTGTGTGTGTGTGTGTGTGTGTGTGTGTGTGTGCATACAGACAGACATCCTCTCGTTGTTGGTGAGTGAGCGGCTGCCTGCAGATCACTCTCAGACCTGGTGAGTTTCTGACTCTCTTCTTTAAGAAGTTCCAGCTCAGTAAACATCTCAGTTTCTGTTTGTATCTAACACCTTGTTTAGAAACCAGTCGACTCGCTCGCTCTTAAAAAGAAAGGAAAGTGGGTCCGCCCTGTGCAGCCTGCAGACGGCTCTGGATGTGTTTTAAAACCCTGATCTGAGACTTTTTATAATATTTGTACTGTTGATAGTCAGTGACAAGCAGCCTGCCATGTGTCGCACTCACTGATGGTGATTACTGTAATCTCTCCAGCTCAGGTCCTCTTCACTATGGAGGTGAACATAACTGCATCTGTAGAGGACTTGGTCAGTGGATCAGATCCTCCCTTCATCCTCAGGAATGACACCATCTCAGGGGGTCCGTACCTTCTCATTAAGCCTAGAAAACATCGAGACATCGAGGTGAAATAATGTGAAAAGCTTCGGAGCAGATTTCACAGAGCGGGGAGTGTCTTATCACTGAGCGGCCCGGCCGTCTGTCCACACCCAGATAAGACACCTGCAGACAGCCGCAGAGGGACAAGCAGGTCCACAGGGTTTAATTAGCCTCAGCATCAGACTCTAGTTCAACTGGGTTTAATGACCTGGTCGACACTCTGCTCCAACTCGGGCTCAAACATCTGAGGCTCTGGTTTCACCCGCATAGAGACTCAGTGTTTCCAGATATTTATTGGATCATTTAAGTTGTTCTTTTACATCCAGGCACATTACTTTTGTAGTTGATTCTGAGTCGTTTAGGTTATACAATAATACACAGGGATGCAGAAACAGAGACGATTGTTTCACACAAAAAAAAAAAAATCGAGAGCAGGTCTTTAAATGTGTTCAATTTTCTATTACAGACACAGAAGAAACGTAGAAACATTCCTGTTTAAGAGGGAAAATCATTCAGAAATCAATGATCAAAACAGCTGTTGATTATGTCAGTCGTCATTGATGGATTAGTTATTGCAGCTGTAATTATGTCTTATTCATTTTTAATCAAGTGGTTCTAACTTGTTAATTCTGGTTCCTTTTATTTCTGTTTGTTCCTTTTGACTGTTGAGCCTTCTTGTTTGTTGAATCATTTCTAAGTCGTTCAGTTTTGTGTCTCTTCAGGTGGTGCATATAACAACGGAAATGCAGTGGTTGGACATATAGGTGAGAGCGAACGTCCTGCGATGACTGTCACTGCTGAGTCTGTTCTGGTTCTGTCCTCTAAAGATTTTTCTCTTTCTAGCATTCATGTTTTTATATATAGGGCTTCCCCTGCTCCTGCTGGTGGGGATCTGCTTGGTGGTGACGGTGGTCTGTTGTTTGTGCAAACACATCGGTGCTTACGCCACAAATGAGCCAGACGGCGATGAAGAGGAGAAGGAGGAGGGTGACGATGAAGAGGAGTCTGTGGGGGTGGCGATGCCGTTGCAGAGCAGAGAACCTGTGAAGAGCCAAGAGGAGGAGTAAACAAACCCTGAAAGAAAAACTCTCAAAAAAACTGTGGAAATATGAAGGAACGTGGACTTTGGAGGATCATTGTGTGTGTGTGTGTGTGTGTGTGTGTGTGTTTATCTCTCAAACAAACCTCAAATCTAAACTTTAAAGCTTCTAAACATCCAGAAAATGAAGGAAAATTCTGGACAAATTCAGATTAAGAGAAGGCTGTTTTATTCTGCAGGGATGATCTCACCTCGGAGTCTGTGTGAGTCCAGGCAGCAGAGACTGAGGGTGGGGAGCGGCCTTTATACTGGACCAGCACTGGGTGTGTGTGTGTTTCTGTCTCTGTGTGTGTGTGTGTGTGTGTGTGTGTGTGTGTGTGTGTGTGTGTGTGTGTGTGTGTGTGTGTGTGTGTGTGTGTGTGTGTGTGTGTGTGTGTGTGTGGTTTCAAACATTTCGAGCCGAGGTGGACATCAGCTTTCACCTGGAGATTTCAGCCATATTTACTCACTTCACTCACACACACAAATACATTCTGTACTTAAGTAGAAAAAAATACTCTGGTTAAAGTAGAAGTACAGATTCAACTCCTTTACCTCCTTTACTGAAATGTACTTTTTTTTTTTGTATTTTCTTTTTACCATTGATATTTTTCTGCACACCAAACGGTCTTTTACGTCGTGTGATGATCCAAAAATGTTGGAAAATACGAGCCTAGTCTGAAAATGCGTAAAAAGCACATGAATGTCTTCAAATGTACGACATAAAAGTAAAAACAAATACTCATTTGAAGTACAAATACCTGAAAAATCTACTTAAGTACAGAAAAGTAACGTTCGTATTTTGTCACTTCCCGTTAGATGGTAATTTCCGTTTTTTTTCCCTGGTAATTTCCATCCAAATATGAAGCTTTTAAGACTTTACGGGGACTATTTATGTGATTTTTATGACCTGAAATCTGTTTACTTACCTTTCTTAAGCCATAATGATGTTTTCAGTGTAAATATAGTAAAACTGAAGACTAGGAAGTGACGCGACTCCATGAGGCGGAAAACGCCGTTTTCAGAGTAGAGAAAATAGAGGAAGACTGGTCATGTCTGTTTACGAACAAGAATTTATGTGAATAAACTTACTTCTTTTGGTTGTTTTTATGTTTGTGTTCGAGTCTTGAGAGTCGCAGTTGTCACTGACCTTCGCTACCAGGAATTAGAAGACGGAGCTGCGGTTTCCCTCCAATTTCTCCTCCGGTTTCCCTCCAATTTCTCTTCTTCTTCGCGCGTCTCCACACACACACAACCACCTGTTCACCACGCGCACCTGCGGCGGCGGGGCGCCACAGCGCCCCCTGCGGCCGGCCTGGGGAGGACACCAACAGCAAGAGCCAAGGATTCCAGTCCATCCGGTTGTTTTCCATCACTTTTATTAAACGTTTGATCTGTGAATAAATATCTGAACCGCCTGCGACGCTGGGTGCGCTGAAGCAGCAGCAATAATACACATTTAGAGGAAACGGAGGAAACAGAACGACACGTTACACCACGTTACATTCAGCGATTACAGTCAGACGACAGAGCAGAGTGAGCTGCAGGCTGGGTCAGGTCGCCCTTCAAAATAAAACCACCGGATCCATATTGCTGATCTACAATCACCTCATTTCTATTGCTGAGCGTGTATTACCGTTTGTGCTTCTCTATTTTTATCAATCTCATTACTTAACAACTGAATGCTCTGATCCTGACCGCCTCACTACGTCAAAATCTTTGATTGTTTTTAAAGCGTCGACCGCCTGCACAGAAACAACATCCAAACGCTCGACGAGCTACAAACACAAAAACACCTGCACAACTCTTCAAGTATAACAGATCTCTTCTTCCTCTCCTTCCTAAAGCTCCGTGGTTCCTGTGTGAGTGGGACTGAGGAGATGTTCCTGAGTCCTGAACACAAACAAACCAAGCATCAGAACACATGTGACACAGCACACAGTCAACACCAAACCAAGAGAAAACATTGACATAAAAGCAGTGACGATGAAGGTTACAGCACGGCATCCAAAGCAAGGTGTGTGTGTCTTAAAGAGTGTGTTACAGCAGCTCAATCCCAGGAAACTACACATTTAGGAGAGAACCGCACGTCCCAGGGTGCACCGGGGTAACCAGCCAATCAGAGCGCTGCAAACTCAAACACCTTGGTCATCATGATCATGAAACTCCATAATCAAGTTAAGCTGCATAATCGACTCACTCCTCGAAAACTGATTTGATTAGGATGTTTGGAGTCGCTAAACACAGTTGACAACATTTTTAAGTCATTTGAAGACGCACATTACGTTTCGCTACATTGGCTGTGATTGGCTGCTTGACCCCGGGTTGGATGGTTTCTAAAGTGAAATGATAAAAACTGAAACTCTGCTCTTCTCCGGCAGAGGGAAACATTCCAGGTGATCCACCACTCACACATTCCCAACATTCCCAGATCCTGATCCATGAGGGTGAATCCTGCCACTGACAGCTGCTGGCAGTGTCACAGCTGAGTTTTTTTGATTTTGTTTTGTTTTTTTTAACGGAAAAATCTCCACAAAACAAACAAACTTAAAGCTGAACTTTGGCCGACGTTCTCTCACTTCACATTCCCTCGCCTCACAATAAAAATAAATAAAACAAAAGGAATCGCTATCAGATAGCAGTGGGAGGAGCTCCTCTCTCACATCCACTTTTAAAGGCCCGACAAATGTCATGGATCCGTCTAAACGCAGCATTTTACATATCACACACACACACACACACACATTTGTGTTTCAGTGAGAGCTGAACTACAGTTATACACCTATTTACAGTCATCTATCAGGAACACACACACACACTACATGAATGTACAGTTTATCTTAAATAGATAAATAAATATCGCCCGCACACGTGTGTGTGGGCGCTCGGTGCTGGGGATACATTCCACCTCGTAATGAAGACGCGACGAAGGTTTTGAACCCTCCTCACGACGCCGTCCGGCCTGGATTCCTGGCTTTTCAGAATAAAGTCCTTTTGATTTGCAGACAGTAAAGATGGAGCGGAGCCCTCTGATTGGCCGGCTGCAGCTCGAGAACAAGCTGCGCGGCTGGAGAGGAAACACACGGGGAGAAATGAACCGAAATAAAAGAGTTCCAGACCGAGTCCGGACGTTAGGAACCGTACGACATCTAGTGAGAGGAAGAGGAGCTTGGTAGTGGGGGGGCGGGGGGTGGGGGCTCACAGCATCCCGTCCAGGTTCTTCTCAGCGCTCTGCTGCTTGTCTGTGGGCGTCTCTGCCGGGCTGTACTGGGTGTGGTAGTCCCGCAGGATGGTCACCACGTCATGGTGGCCGAAGTGAACCGCCTCGTCCATGGGAGTGTTCCCCCACCTGGAGGAGGAGGGGGGGGGGGGGTGAGCACATTTCCCACCCTGCAGCATGGCTTGGCTGCCCAGTCCGTCTGTGTGTGTCTGTGTGTGTGTGTGTGTGTGTGTGTGTGTGTGTGTGTGTGTGTGTGTGTGTGTGTGTGTGTTACCTGTCTCTAGGAACTGGGTTGACCTTACAGGCCTCCAGCAGGAAGCGCACCACCTCAGCATGTCCTGAAACACACACACACACATCAGAAACAACACTGTCACACATCTGTGTGTGTGTGTGTGTGTGTGTGTGTGTGTGTGTGTGTGTTTTTACCCTCAGCTGCAGCAACATGAAGTGCCGTCCTGGAGTCGTAGTCTCTCTGCTCCATGTCCATGGAGGACAGAGCGAACCTGCAGAGGTCAGAGGTCACATGATTAAAACACACACACACACACACACACACACACACAAGCTGTTTTACCTCCTTAGAGCTGAGACGTCTCCAGTGTACGCAGCAAACAGCAGGTTGATGACAGATTTCACCTGAAACAAACAAACAAACAAACAAACAAACAAATCAATGCTAATGTTAGAGGAGAGAAGCTGCACCTCCTGGTGGTGGGAGGTGGTGTGTGAAACAATCTGTCCAGACTAGGCCTGTTCAAGGCCATTAGCCTGGAGCCTGTTGTTGAGGTGTATTCCATTTAATTATGGACAGCTGTTAACCAGCAGTTAACACACTTTACCTTTAGTTTAGTTTAGTTTACTTCTCCTGAAAGCTGAGAACAAACAGCTTTTTAACAGGTTCTTCCTGTTTTCACTCATGATCAGGGAAGGAGTGACAGAAGATAAAGACATGATGCTCAACTTGTTTCTCCACTAGATGGAGCTGTAGGTTAAAGCAGTACACACACACACACACACACACACACACACACGCACACACACACACACACGCACACACACACACACACACACACACACACACACACACACACACACACACACGGCCACAGACGACACAGGGGAGGAAGTGACGCATGCTGCCTGTATAAGTGACGTTTCAGACTAAAAATAAACTTTAGAAACATCAGAGTGGGTTTATGATTATCCTGTTATCTGGACGGGGCTGGGGGGGCGGGGGGTGAGGGGTGGGGGGGCTCACCCTCTGGTCTCCCCCCTCCCTTCGAGGATCCAGCTTCTTGGCGAAATGTCTCAGGTTGTCGTAGTTGTGGAAGTTGCAGAGCGACACCAGGTCCTGGAGAAGAACCAGAATCAGAGTCAGAGTAGAGCTGCCAACCTACAGTTGTTTATGTAGAGACACGAACATAGAGATGCTAACAGAGATGCTAACAGGGCTACGTACAGTGCAGAACTGGATTCCTCGGACGCTGTTTCCCAGTTTGTCCAGTGGAGGAGACCAGCACATGATGCCCATCACGTTGGGAACCACCAGCAGGATTCCTCCAGCCACTCCAGACTTAGCAGGGAGTCCGACCTGAACCGGAGGGAGGAGAAGTTACCGGACCCGAGCCTGGACCAGGACACGGCATCCTGATCTGGGTGTGTGTGTGTGTGTGTGTGTGTGTGTGTGTGGGGCACTGACGTGGAAGGCGAACTGTCCGGAGAAGTCGTACATGCCGCAGGAGTGCATCAGGCTCAGGGTGTTCCTCACCGCCTCGGGGCTCAGCACACGCTCGCCTGTGATTGGACAGAAGCCACCGTTGGCCAGAGTGGCGGCCATGACGCTGGCGCTCTCACAGGTCACCTCGATGGAGCAGAGCTGAGGAGGAGGAGGAGGAGGAGGAGGAGGAGGAGGAGGAGGAGGAGGAGGGAGCAGCCAGTCTGACTCTGATCCTCCAGGATGAAACAGCTGTGGTGTGTGTGTGTGTGTGTGTGTGTGTGTGTGTGTGTGTGTGTGTGTGTGTGTGTGTGTGTGTGTGTGCGCTCACTCACCTGGAAGTAGAAGTCCAGGATGGACGTCATGTCTGTTCCCTCAGGAAAACACTGGAAACAACAGCAGAGTTTGGTCACAACACGGACTCTCTAACATAAATGTTACATAAAGTCACGCATCAGTTTAGAGTGTCTGAAGGACGTTCAGCATCTTCACCAGAGCGTGACCTCTGACCTCACCTTCTTCTCCTTCAGGTAGTAGCCGATGGCAAAGTTCCTGTCTCCAGACTCTCGCTCCGACTGGAACCTGGAACCAAGGAGGCCACACATCAGTGTGTGTGTGTGCGTGCGTGCGTGTGTGTGCGTGTGTGTGTGTGTGTGTGTGTGTGTGTGTGGTGCTGAACTCACGTGGCGTTGCTGAAGCCTACGTACTCGTTTCCGGCCAGTTTGTTCATAAAGTTCATGACCTGCAGATTGAGAGTGAAGCACATTAAAACACAGACACAGCAGATCGATGCGCGCACACACACACACACACACACACACACACACACACACAGGCTGGTACTCACATAGTCGAACTTCTCGGCGTTGCTGGCCCCTTGCTGAAACACAGGCGGAGCGGTCAGAGCGTTACACACAGGCGGTGAGCGGCTCAGGTGTCACTGTCAACACAGCTACTGCTAGTACGGTCCAGAGCTAACAGATTAAACTATGGCAGCACAACAGAGCAGGTTTACATCACTACGCTGCTTCAGTAAAAAGTAAATCAATCAGTCATGGGACCAGTCAAACCAATCGATGAATTAAGATTAGAGGTGGAGACTAGGCTGGAGATGGAGGAGGTGAAATAAAAACAGTTAATCCACTCAGTCTCTGGTTTTTTGGGAACAGAACAGAAGCTTAAATGGAGTTTGAAAGGAACAGACTGGAGTTACCTGCCTGGAGCTGAGCTACCTGAGGACAGCTGAGGCTAGGTGGAGCTGAGGGGGCGGAGCTGTGAGGGTGTGTGCTGCTCTAGACAGTCTGACTCTACTCTGAGGGCTGCTGGTGAAGATGTGTAATGCATGTCCAGGTTTCAAGCTGGGGATCAGCTCTGACTAGCTGCTACACTGTTCCTGTCTGTTCTGAGTCTGCAGGCTCCAGACAAACTCATGAATGACAAAGACAAACAAACTCAGTTTAAAGTCTAAGGATATGACATAAGAATGACACAGAAATAAAATAAAACAAACGAGGAGCTCCTTTTCTACAGAAGGATGGAGTATGAACAGAAAACCAGTGTTTGAGTAGAGCCGAGGCTGCACTGTTTATAGTCCAGGCGTATAAACAGTTTGAAAGAATGCAGGTGAAAAGTAGAAAAGCCACATTTAAACATTCATAAACAGCCACGTGAAGGCTAAAAGCTTGTCACAAATCCAGACAAAAGAGGGGATAAAATAATTAAAAAGGAAAAATTACCAACGTCATTGATTGACCTGTTGCTGTGGTCATAATTTCCCAAAGATCCTAATGCTGTAAAATATGCAACAACACATAAAACCACACAACGAGCCTTCAAAAAGGTACATTGCACATGTTCTGTATTTGAAGTGCAGATCTAGAAGCAGAGAGGGGGGGAGCAGGGTGGGGGGGCATGCAGGAGGCCCTGGGTCAATCATTCTGATCAGCTCAGACTTTCAGAGATCTGACAAGAGGCCGATGACATCATACGGGAGCGAGCGGCTCGTCTTCGTCACCTTCGTCCTCGTATGATGTCAGCACGGCAGAGGCGCCATGCTCTGACGCTCCACATCTGGCCTCAGGTGGACACAAACAGCTGCTCTGAGGCCGAGCAAAACCAGCAACACGCTCCAGCTGTGCAGTGACTTCTGCCTGGTTCAAAGGGCTCAGTTACTGTCCTGGGCTACAAACAGCCATACTGTTCACTTATGCCTGACTTTATTGGATTAGCTTATTATCTTAGAGTTTTGGAATTCCTCACTTTCACTTTCAACAAGATCTATCCATCTATCCATCGATCAATCATTAAACTAGCTGCAGCAGCTCTTAGAACGTCCTGGGCCCTCAGGTGCTGTCAGCAGCTGGTCCAGGCTGGAATCTTAACTTCTGCTGTTTGTGTTTGTCTCAGAAGGAAGATGTTGAGCCCAGATGTTGGTGGAGCAGCTCCTCCTCCTCCCAGCTATGAGAGGATCCCAGTCCACCAGGGAGCTGTCTCACTTCAGCCGGAGAGTAATTAAACTGCTCCTCGCTCTCCAAAACCACAGGGCCGGAGCTCTCATTTAAGTCTCAGATCAGCAGGTGGAGCTACAGAGAGTGTGTGTGTGTGTGTGTGTGTGTGTGTGTGTGTGTGTGTGTGTGTGTGTGTGTGTGCAGGTCAGAGGAGCAGTTTCCCTGATTACAGCTGAGCTGACAGACCTCCATCTCCACCCACTCTGGAAACTGTGTGTGTGTGTGTGTGTGTGTGTGTGTGTGTGTGTGTGTGTGTGTGTGTGTGTGAGAGACAGGAAATCTAAGCGATGCTGCTTTCAACCAAATCCCCTTTCACGTTATTATCTGGAACCTTAATCTGCCTGGAGCAGTAATCTGCCGGAAACACGCTCTCACGGTGAGGATTTTTCTGAAACTTTTTATCGCTGCAGATTTTGAACTTTGTGGGGCAGAGCGACGTCACTAACATGTCGGCCGTGGACAGGTCTAGATCACAGTCAGAGGAGCACAGAGTGAGGAACAGAGTGAGGAACAGTGAGTGAGGAGCAGAGAGGAGGCTCTGAGGCTCCGAGCCGCTCACCTTGATGAGCGAGGTGCAGACGATGGCTCCGGCGTTCACCATGGGGTTGTGAGGTTTGTCTGGAGGAGAGGAGGAGGAAGCAGCTTCACTTCAGGACCAGAGACATACATCCATAAAGAGGCGCTGGTCAGGACAGGTCTGGGTAATCTGCTGAGTGAACAGGCCTGAGCAGGGGGTTTAACAGAGCGGCTGGAGGCAGCGTGTGCAGCACACACACCACCTCGCTCTGCTCAGTAATCTGCTTATGCAACAGGACAATGTCAAAAAAACACCAAAACTAAAAATAAACAGCTGGAATACTTCTGCTGCTGTGAAACTAAGAGAGGAGACCAGGGGCTCTCACCCTCACACAACACGCTGTCTGCCAGTCATGCTCTACACTGAGACTGAGCAGCTTTGAACCACAGGCTCTGTCCTGTTCTAACATGGCACAGTTTCACAGCCAGGATGTTCACCAAGACTCTTATTAAACGATTAAAAAAGCATAAGTGATGCTATGTGCTGTATCAGGCGTGTTCTGCACTCATTAGTTCCTAAAGTGCTGGTAGCGTCACGTCTCTCAGATCTCACCTGCTGCTTTCAGCTGAGGAAACGCTGCGGACACCCTGTGTTTCCAGCTATTAGTCTGTGCCACTCATTAACTATTCAGGCAGAGCAGAGCAGCAGCCTGGAGCTGGGTCCAGTTACAGCCTGGGTGTGGACGGACAGCCTGCCACAGCTGCACACACACACACACACACACACATACAGGCACAGACAGACAGACAGACAGACAGACAGACACACATACACACATACACACACACACACACACACACACACACACACAGACAGACAGGCAGGCAGGCAGGCAGACAGGCAGCAGAGCCTCCTCACCGTCCTCGTTCAGGAAGAGCTTGTTGAAGCGCAGCCCGCTGGGCTCCTTGCCGATGAAGCGGTGGACGTACTCGGTGCCGTGGTCGTGGACGGCGATGGCGTACTTGAGCGGCTTCACACACGACTGCAGACAGAAGGGAACCTTGGTGTCCCCCACCGTGTGTCTGGGGGGACGGACACAGGGGGACAGAGAGGGACACTGTGAGGACCTGCGTCTCTGCTCAGGAACTATCCAAGTCATCATCACACAGGTGAAAGTGCATTCCACTGCCAGTGTCTTTGGCACTGCACATGATAAATGAAACTGAAAGGCGTCGAGCCAGGAGAAGCAGCAGAGCCAGCCGTACCTCTGGCCGTCCACGGTGCACAGGGCCACGGCCCACAGGTCGGGGGAGAAGCGAGCCAGCTGGGGGATGTAGTCAGCCACCTGCAGCACACAGCTCTGTTAGCACCACACTGCTGCACCTGACACTGCCCCTCCTCCACCACACCTCATCATCACTCCATCTCTGAGCTCCTCACCGTGAAGCCACAGTGGGTCTCGCCTGTTAAATCATGGTTCAATAAATAATAATAAAGGTGCTGACCTGGCCTCCAGACATGTTCCTGGCGTTGTCGTAGAGGTCGTCGATGTGGGCGCAGAACGACTGGAAGTCTGGGATGACAAACTTCTTCCTGAAGGCCTGAGTGAGCAGCACGATGTTGCTCTGGACACACCTGGGGGGGGCTCACACTTTAACACCTGGAGACAGGCCTCGCTTTCCACTGATTCGTTTATCAGCTTCTAATCCTGTCTAATGCATATTTTGATGCTTTTCTCTTCTCATCATTGTTTGGATTCATCTCTGCTGTTGTCAGCCTGACGTTCCACCATGTTACCCCCCCCCCTCCCCCCCTCCTGACACACACACACACTTCTTCAAAACTGCGCTCCCTTCAGTTCCCACCTCCCTCCAGAGCGAGGTCCAGACCCGGTGCTGATCCGGTGTATCAGTGTGATTAAGCAGCACAGATAGTAAACACACCATGCTCCATAATAAGCCTGAGGCTGGGAGGGAGGGGTGAGGGAGGGGTGAGGGGGGGGGTGAGGGGGGGGTGATCAGCTCTCCCTGCATCAACACATCTAATCCCTGGCCAGAGAGCCCACGCTGCTCTCACGTGCTCGCTGAGCTCTATAAATAAGCCGGCGGATGTGATGCTCCCAGCAGGGCCGGCCGGGCTGCTCCCACTGAGCTCATATGGCTGCAGCTCCACAAGCTGCCACCACCATCTGGCTGGAGACACCACCATCCTAGGACCATCCTAGGACAGTGTCCCTCTGGCTGGAGACACCACCATCCTAGGACCATCCTAGGACAGTGTCCCTCTGGCTGGAGACACCACCATCCTAGGAGCATCCTAGGACAGTGTCCCTCTGGCTGGAGACACCACCATCCTAGGAGCATCCTAGGACAGTGTCCCTCTGGCTGGAGACACCACCATCCTAGGAGCATCCTAGGACAGTGTCCCTCTGGCTGGAGACACCACCATCCTAGGACCATCCTAGGACAGTGTCCCTCTGGCTGGAGACACCACCATCCTAGGACCATCCTAGGACAGTGTCCCTCTGGCTGGAGACACCACCATCCTAGGACCATCCTAGGACAGTGTCCCTCTGGCTGGAGACACCACCATCCTAGGAGCATCCTAGGACAGTGTCCCTCTGGCTGGAGACACCACCATCCTAGGAGCATCCTAGGACAGTGTCCCTCTGGCTGGAGACACCACCATCCTAGGAGCATCCTAGGACGGTGTCCGTCCAGCCAGGGACAGGATGGTCCTGCAGAGCCTCAGAGGCCCAGTGTCGTCACAGCAGTGAAGAAACGTGCTTCTAACAAGCTGCTGCCTTTCACCATCAGGACACCAATGTTGGAGATGTTGGAATTTACAAGTATTTTATATGTCTAGAAGATATACAGGATGCAAATGTGAGGAGGGAAATGTATATATGTATATACACATATATGTATATGTATACATTACTGTATATTCTGGCCTAAAAGGTTTCACTGAGACGTGACCACCTTGTCACGTTTGTTCTCGTGTCCTATTTTTTTCTCCTGATGGAGGCAGTGATGAATAATGGACGACGTGCTCTGACCCTTTCCTTCCTCCTTCACCCGCCCTGACACACTAGCAGCTCTGGCCTCAGAGCAGCCAGGGTCTGGTAGGAAACCTACTTCTTGAAGAGGTGTCTGTCCAGCGCCCCGTCAGAGGTCGTCTTCAGGGTCACCTTCAGCATCTCCATACACTCCTTCAGCCGAGGGTCTCCTGTACGCAGCCCTGTGGCTTTGAGAGCCTGAGGAGAGGGAGGGGGAGGGGGAGGAGGAGGAGGAAGGGGGAAGATGAGGAGGAGGGGGAAAGAGGAGGGGGGAGGACATCATGATTAGGAGGCGCAGACAGCTGATCGATAAAGCTGCGAGCTGTGAACTGAAGCTCCTGCAGAGCAACAAGGAGACGACTCGTCCTGCTCATCATTCACCTGCAGAGACTACAAGGAGCGGCTGGCAGGATGCTCCGGTCTGCCTGTGCCTCCTCCACTTCAGGCTGCTCCTTCTCTGACTACTGCCAGTGTGTGTGGGCTCTGTGCACTCACCGTGGTGAACTTGTGTGCTGGGATCTTCTCCTGGCCCTCAGCGATGGTGTAGAAGAGCAGGTCCTCCAGGCTGGGCAGGATGCCTGCCTTCCTTCTCCTGCAGGACAGAGCACACACACATGCACGCACGCACACACACACACACACACACACACACACACACACACACACACACACACACACACACACACACACACACACACACAGAGTGAGAAATCAGCACTGAGGCCAACACTGCTGGAGACATGGAGGGGAACTGCAGCAGAGGGAGGAGACTGCAAGGAGAAGCTGTGAGTGAGTGAGAAGACTTCACCTTACCCTGACCTCAGATCAGCACCAGAACCTGTGGAAACCTCCGGACCGACGTAATGTTTCCACAGGTCGAGCTGCCAAGAGGCCACAGTAACGTAACGGTTGCTAGAGAGCCAGCCAGGAATGTGTTCCAACCCCAAGAACGAGGAATTCTGAATTTGAATTTCTTCCATTTGTGTTCTGGTTTAGAGCACAGTGGAGCGACAAATACCTCCTGACAGCCTGAGAAAGAAAGCACGGTGCCTTACAGGCAGATTCGTCACACACACACTCACTCTGTGTGTGTGTGTGTGTGTGTGTGTGTGTGTGTGTGTGTGTATGTGAGGGGGACCCAGCAGAACGGAGCTGGAAGCTCAGAGAGTCTGAGCTGACAGGACCTGCACCGCTGCAGCTGAGCTCAGGCTATGTGGCCAGCTGATCCCAGGTCAGAGAACTGGAATGATTTTGCTGCAGGTCTGCTTGTTCCTCATCCAGCTGAGGGAGGAGGAGCAGGAGCAGCAGGAGGAGCTCCCTGACAGTGGAAGGCTTCCTGGCTGGTCTCAGAGCAGCGTCTGCTCCGGCTGCTCTGCAGCAGCGTTAGTAGCTCAGGAGGCAGACGGCCGCAGCTCGCAGCAGGCTCTCTGCTATGATTCATATCAACGCCAAATTGGATTTGCACAAAGCTCTGGGCGCCTGGGTGCACTCTGTGCCGCTATGCATCATGGGAACCGGGTGCGAGGAGAGGATGTGTGGAGGTAAAGCTGTCGGCAGGAAGGGGAGCGTGGTCCAGACTCTGGAGAGCAGCGCTCCTCTGGACTCACAGCCAGCATTGACACTGACGTTTAGCTGTTCACACATAAATGTGGTTAACTGAAATTACAAATGGGTTTGACAGCACGGTCTGGGGACACAGACTGGACTGAGCTTCGGCCTTTTAGAAACATCACAGTCGAGTCAGAAATGCAGACGCTAGGAGAGCTGATGCTTCAGGGCTCTGGATTTCTGACTGAGCTGCTGGAAGACTGATGCCTGCTGCTGAGGGAGGAATACACATCTGTGTGTGTGTGTGTGTGTGTGTGTGTGTGTGTGTGTGTGTGTGTGTGTGTGTGTGTGTGTGTGTGTGTGTGTGTGTGTGTGTGTGTGTGTGTGTGTGTGTGTGTGTGTGTGTGTGTGTGTGTGTGTGTGTGTGTGTGTGTTTGGGAGGAAGGAGGCAGGGAACAAGGGGAGGTAGAGAGGAGGGGAAGGAAGCGCAGCCGCTGGGAGGAAGTGAGGTCATTTCGAGGTAAAAGCGTTCAGAAACGTCTACTTCTACTGCAGAACAGGAGGAGTTCAAACTAAAGAAACACTGAGGAGAAAATAAAAATAAAAATATACTTACAAATGCAAAGCAAGCAGACCAACAACAGGGAGAGAGAGAGTGTGCACAGGGAATAATACTGCATTAGTGACAGTGAAAACACTCTGTTTACAACAATATCAATGAAGCAAATCAAACAGGTCGATGGGTGTGGAGCAGTGGAGAGAAGCACAAACCTGGAGGAGACCAGTCAAACATCTAGAGGGTCCTCAGACCTTCATCTGTGAACCATCACTAGGATTATTAATCCCTGTTACTGCAGGAGGAGCAGGCTGCACTAACTGTCCTCAGATTAATGACTGAGCTGGTTTCACCTCCGGGAGCATCATCAGCTCCAGGTCAGAGGAACATCTGGAGCAGGCTCATTAACGTAACCGAGCTGCTCTCATTACACACTCACACTCACACACACACACACGCACACACACACACACACACACACACACACACACACACACACACACAGGAGCAGCTCACACCGGCACTCTTGTTGTGTTCTCACTTTATATTTTTAGACTCTTTTTTTAAACTCGAGATGTTCATGTCATATGATCTGCCTCTCCACCACTATGCCCAGTGAGCAGATCAATGGTGTGGATGTTGTCTAACTGGTGGAGACCAGGTCCCAGTACAGACAGCAGGTCCTGAGAGGCAGAGACAGCTGACCCAGGGTCAGGTCTACAGAACTGACCATCTGGCTTCTCTATTTTCAGCCAAACACAAAACATTCAGTCTCCACACCAGGGAACACCAGAGAGGAGCGTGAGGGCGTTCCAGGACGGTTCCACTCTGGACCATCGGGAAAGAAAACTGTCAACAAGCTGAGCTCTGACGGTCGTCTGCAGCTGGGACTGGTGTGTTCGTCTGACCCGATCGATGGAGAGAGAGAGAAAGAGAGAGAGAGAGAGAGAGAGAGAGGAAGAGAGAGGGAGGGAGAGAGAGGGAGGGAGGGAGAGGGCAGTGGGGGGGGTGCAGTACAAATCCATCAGTGACTCATCTGCTCCTGGAGCTCCTGACAACTTCCAGGCAGCGTGCCAGCGTCTCCGCTTCGCTTTGCTGTGAGAAACCGTGGAAAAGCGATGTGGGCGGGATAAGCTTCCCCGGCATCACACACACTTTAACCCCTCATCATCTGCAGCGAGGCCTCGGGACCCGGCGCACGCAGAGCGGAGCCCAGGCCCAGGCCGGGACCCCCGGGACCCTGAACGCCCCACGCCATAGATTAGGCCTAACGGGCTGCTTCACTGACCTTTGACCCTGGGTTATTCCCAGTCTGGCGCAACAGCAAGCCACTGGGTGAGTGTGTTGTTCTCCAGTCCCACCCTCATCATGTGCCCCGGCTCAGAGCTTCCTCTGCCAGGCTGAGACCAGCCTCCAGGAGCAGACCAGGACCTTCCCCAGCACCAGCCGCTGCCTGGAGCGCTCAGGCAAATTGTCCGTGAACGGAAACAAATGGGACATCTTCGGCCTTCAGGGGCAACGAGGCATTTTATTACCATGGAGACTGTGAGAGGGGCAGGGTGTGCATGGGGGGGGGGGGCTGGTGTGGAGGCTGAGATCACAGCTGATCACACAGTAAATAGAGGAGGCACATCTCCACAGAGTCCTCATGAATATATGGATGCTGCACACACACACACACACACACACACACACACACACACACACACTCCAGCCAGCATGCACTACAGTACAATCGTAATCAGTGGCACGTGTCTGTGACGCAGGCCAGAGGATGCTGGGATTTATGATTTCACACTGTTTATCTGCAGGAATGTGCACGTTCAATAAACTACCGGCACCTGTGACTGTCACGCTGGTTCTGACAGGTGAAACCTCGATCAGGGAGATTAACATCCATACTGATGCTTTTCACTGGTCTTCCCAGCTTCCTTAAACAAGGTCAGAGCTAGAATTAGCAGAGAACACTTCTGCAAATTAAGAATAACAAGTGCAAACACGCAAACGTTTCACAAAGGTTTCTCCCTCTTCTTTCTCTGACCTGAACAGGACTGAAAGTCAGAATCAAAGTATTTATTCATGGATGATCAGAGATGATGCTGCTGCAGACCTCTCCAGTCACTGACCTTCACTAGACATTGAGTGCAGATGCCTGCTGCACACACATTGTAAAATTGGGTGTTTTGACAGAGAAAATCGTGATTTACTCGGTCCTTAGTTTTTCTCGGGGAGCTGGGCTGATTTTGCTGCCTCTGCATCTGAACCAGGAGCAAACTGGACCTGGTCACGACTCACCCTCTGCCAGCAGGACGAACCTGCAGATGCCTTTCTTTACTGGATTCCTCCATCATGTATTCATCCAGAGCATGAGGAAATAAATGTGAACAGTATCGGAACGATAATAAGCTTTTAGAGCCGTAGCAGGTTAGCCTGGGTAAGCTAGGTACCAGCTAGCATCTCTGAGCCGAACCGGGCTGTAAATATGAACCAAACAAAACAGGCTGAACCAGGCAGGACAGGCTGAGATATGTTATTACTAAGTTAGAGTGAGATTTCGTCTTTACTTCGGCTTTGCTTTGGAGTGGGAATATTCAAATTTTCGCTATAAATCGACACTTTCTTGGCGACAGTCGCACCGGTCTGGGTCGCTAAAACAGCAGGTTTTTCTCCGGGGTTCGGTGCTACTCACTTCTCCGAGTCCTTGGCCGCTTCGTTGTGTCCGTCTCCCTTGGAGCAGAAGCCTCTGAAGCCGGGGCTCCTGGGGGCCTGGGCCCGGGCCGGGCTCCTCCAACCAGAGAAAAGACTTCCTCTGCCCGGGCACCTGCGCTCAGAGGACCCGGGGAACAGGCTGCCTGTGGCCGGGCAGCTGCGCTCCGAGGGGCCGCTGCCGACGGAGGCTCTGGAGCTCAGCGGCCGCCGCAGCTGGGTCTGCAGCAGCTCCCGCAGCGCGGAGGTGGAGCGGAGGTGTAGCATGTCTGTCCCGGGGAGGAGGAGTACGGAGCGGGGAGGCTGAGGTCGGTCGTCGGAAGCAGGCTCCGGTAACGGTGCTCGGTCGAGTAACGGTTTCTCCCGGTGACTCAACAACCGACCAGTCCCCGCAACCGACCCTGAATGCAACACGCGATCTGATTGGTCCAGATTCACTGCCGGTATCTGATTTGATAATAATTACAGCGGTGTGCGGATTCGGCGTCTGATTGGCTGGAGAGGCTGTACGTTCCCACACAGGGACACGCCCACCCCGACCTGCTCTGCCGTCCAAATATCACGTCCCTCGGTATTTTTCAGAGAATAGCCCTGTAACTACTTCAGCGATAAATTCACAGATGTTGACATCTATTGTACCCTCGCTAAGACGAACAGTCTTCTTCCTGTTGTTCCAGTTTATTGTATTTTGGTGGCGTCTACACGCTGTAAACTTCAATGCAGAAGCAGGAATGAAACAGGAACGAAATGAACTTAAGACAAAGCAGAGCCTCTGCGCTTTGATCTGTATCCACTGATTCAACAGGAATGAGAGTGATCAGTGAGTTAGTATCTGTTGCCATGGTTTCAGTGTGATGCTGCTGTCACAACATGTGTTCATGAGCTAATGAGAGAGAGAGAGAGAGAGAGACACACACACACACACACTCGCAGGAGCGGGAAGAAGCAGCTTTAGAGCCAGTGAACTCACCACACGCAGGTACACGCATGCAGTGAGGCAGGCTGATGCCTGGTGTCGGTGTGACACCCCCGGGGCTCTGTGGTACTGCACACACACTGCAGGTGGCGTCCCAGGCCTGCGCAGGGACGGGCGTGCAGCGCCACCCTGTGGAGAGAAGCTGCGCTACACCAGGCGGAGGAAGCAGCTGCAGCAGCTGCATCCAGTAGCGCCCTCTGCACCGACCTCCAGCCACCAACCTGCATTTCTGTTTTTCACAAGTTCTCTTGAATCTGATTTGTTTAACATGACATGCAGTAGTGCTCAGCAGAAGAGCTGAGCTGCAGACTGAGCCTGAGCGCTGGCTTTGACCTGCTTTGTGGCCCAGGTGGGTGGAGTGGGTGCAGCGTGACACCCAGCACACACAGTGAAGAAAATGACCAACAAAAGAGAGATTACTCACTGGAAAGTTCTGCGTGAGCCGCGTCCAACTTTCTTCTTTACTTTATCTCAGTCTGCGTAGACTCCACCCACCTGGAGCTCCAAGTAGTGTAAAGCAAACAAACCCGTGCTGACTAATAATGCCTCACTTGGAACATGAAACATTCATGAGTTTGGACTGAAACGCACTGGAAGAAACCCAAGCTCTGCTTCTCAAACTCCCATGTGTTCGGCTCTAAGGGGGAATTCCAACAAAACTTTACTTAGCAGGAATCCACACTTTGATCCCAAAATATATTTATTCATACCCTACATTTCTGCAGCTGCAGCAGGAGCTCCAGATGCAGCTTTGTCTTCATCATCTGCTTGGTAATATGTGGCCACAAGTATGTGGACAAAGACATTACTCCATTACAGTCAGTCAGACATGCCTGTCATTCCAAACATGTGGCGAGGAGGTTCTGGGAATAGGATCTGTTGCATTCAAAGTGTGATGAAGAAAACTAAGAACTGCTCACACAAACATGAGGCAGGTTTGGCACAAACACGTGGGACGTCATGATTAACAGTTGACCAGGTGTCATCAGTCTCCAACCAACAGGCCCACCAGGTCCTACCAGACAGAGGCCAGAGGTGAGCATGTGGACTTCATCTTTATCTGCTCTGAAAGCGCAACATAAACAGAACATGAATCAAACTCAACCTTATACCAAAGTTACCCTTTAGTGATTTCATCTGACCTGTAGTAGAGCTTTAACTGCAGAGCTTCAGTTGCATTTCACTAATGAATCACAAAGTGTTTCTAAGCCAGCTGTTGCTGTGTGTCTCAACGGAGTTCACCAAAAGAGACAAACCTCGGTGACTCTGCGAGAACTTTGAAAGCTTCTCCAACTTTAATTTGGTGCCGGAGGGAAAAGAAAGAAAGAAAGAAAGAAAGAAAGAAAGAAAGAAAGAAAGAAAGAAAGAAAGAAAGCATCTGCATTTTGCAGCAGTGGAGCAGTGAAACAAAGGAAGGAAGGAAGGGGAGACAAACAAGGCGATCCCTAACGAAGCTGCAGGGAGGAGAGGCGATAATTCACCCACACCTTCTCACAAGCCGTCAGCTTCCTGCTCCACACACACACACACACACACACACACACACACACACACACACACACACACACACACACACACACACACACACACACACACACACACACACACACACACACGGGTGATGGGTGCGCTCGGCAGATCCCTCCCACGCTGCTTAGCGGCTGGCTTCCGCCCACCACCCGTGGAGCCGCCCACCTCCAGCCGTTGCCACGGCAACACATCACCATCATCATCATCATCATCAGTGACTTGCACTGGAAAAGAAGGAAGAGGAGGAGGAGGAGGCGGCGGGCAGAGAGGGGAGGGGTGGCTGTTAGGGGGAGGGCAGATCTCTCCAGAGAGTCTACGTATGTGTGTGTGTGTGTGTGTGTGTGTGTGTGTGTGTGTGTGTGTGTGTGTGAGAGAGAGAGACAGAGAGAAGAGGGGGCGTGAGGGAGTGGAGAGAGGCAGAGGATGATGGGAGGTATGTGAAAAGGACCTGCGTCAGAGTGAGTCATCAGCCAGTTTCACAATGTGTTGATGTGACGCTGATGCAAATGGCCTGAGCAGGGATTCATCTCAGTCCACAGGAGGCGAGGAGGAGGAGGAGGAGGAGGAGGAGAAGACTGCACTCCTTGAAAAGGCAGCTCTGCTTCTGAACCTGCCAGTACTGGGAGCACTGGGAGCTCCTCCCAGCTCCTCCCCACATGCAGCAGGAAGCTGCTGTATAATTGAGGAGCACATGATGGTGTGAGCGTGTGAGCAGCAGGCTGGAGGCTGGAGGCCTTCATCACGCACGTCCACCTCCCAACACAGCAACCTCCAGCCGCGCCACGTAGAATAGATCACAGACCGCTCCTCACAATAGAGTTCAAAAAATAAAGTTTAATGTTTATGTGCTGTATAACAAATAAAATATATTAGTGTTTAAAAAACAGGTGCATAACTAGGTGAAGCCTAACCTATCACTTGACAACAAACAGTGAGGAGAAGGGAGAGCAGTGAGACGGCGGCTCGGACATGCGCTATTCTCTGAAACATCGCACAACAACCAGTGTCTGAGGCTCCGCCTCCCACCACCACTTTGTCTTTTCTTCACAACAGATCGACGCTCAAACAGAACAACGACCTGGTGGAGCCGAGAGGAGGCGTGAACACACACACACAGTCTGAGCTGAAAGTGAGACGTCACGAACGCTTCCCGGGTCGGAGGTCAGAGGTCGGAGGTCAGAGGAGTCCACGACAGACGTACAGTTACTGAGCACAGAACAGAGTGATGGATCCACACAGGATGCAAACAGACTCATTACTGACATAAATATTGCATTGGTCTGTCGCTGAGACTAAACTATCTGCCAGGAGGAGGAGGAGGAGGAGGAGGAGGGGGGGAGCAGGAGGAGGAGGAGCTTCAGACCTAATTGTCTGGACTTTGTCACCAGTTGGGACCAAACCAGACGTATTTACACAGTGTGGCAAACACACAGAAACACAGTGAACACTAATCTGTTATGTATTTACCTCTAAACAGCAAAAAACACGTGTGAAGAAGCACTGATGGCATCACAGGTGACTGAACACTGTTAGGAGCTAAGGCTAATCAACATATCATCATCATGTAAAGCAGGTTTTATATACCAGACACTTCCACACAGTTTGTTTTTTTCCTCAGTGACACTTAAGTTTTCTTTTTTGTCTTTTTCAGGTTTTTCTCTACACACATGAACACTATCGACACCAAGAAATCTACAGCAAAGTTACACTGGACGGAGGAGAACCCTGGTTGAGATTAGGCTAGCACTACCTGTTATCACGGAGGAGGCTATGTACACTGTGCTGCTGCTGCTGCTGCTGCTGCTGGAGAGGCACCCACCAGCAGCACCTGACAGGTCATACTGGAGGACTGGTCGCCTGTGAGAGAGCTCCTTGGGTCGCTTCTTGAAAAGACGGAACAGAACAAGCCGAAGGAGGAGCAGGCTGGCTTCCTGAAGTGCTCCCTGCCTGCAGGCCTGCTCCTGCTCCACACCGCTGTTTGGCTAGATTACAAAGTGAAATGAAGCAGTTAGCCGGGCCAGGGGCCCCGGGGCCCCCAGCGGGGCCCCCCAGCGTGGCCCCCAGCGTCCCTCTGCTGCTTCACCTCCCACAGACATACAGCAGGAGGAGGCAGGAGGGCAGCACCTCCCTCCCACCTCCCCTCAGATCCCTTCTGAGGAGAACGACACGAGATAAGAGAGAGAGGAGAGACGCGGCGGGGAGGAGGACGCTGACTCCTCGCTCTGCTTCAGAGGAGCGCAGAGCGGCCTGGGGCTTTGGCTGGTCGCTCTCTGCTGAGATCTCCTTCTCGTGGCCAGGACTCCTGCTCTCTGGGACGGGGAGCTCCTCTCTGAGGAGCGTCTCGGGCCTCCTCCCAGCTGAGCTCTGCCTCCAGAGTCCTCAGCTGCTCTGTGAGAGTCCAGAGATCCAGGATCCACTCAGAGCGGCTTCTCCACGCACTCTACAAGTGCTTTGGCAAATACCTTGAAAGCCCAAAACAAAATCCGACAAAACAAAAGAAAAAAGAAAAGAAAAAGAAAGAAAAATAAATGCTATCCATGAGGCAACGTTGGTTGTTAAGGCTCTACTGTGGCTGTGCTTGCTTAGTAACTATTGACGGGTAACTGCATACTGTCAGGTGTGAGTGGAGTGGGCGGAGGGGGAGGTGGGGAGGTGGGGGGTGGTGGGGCGGGGGGGGGGCAGGGGGAGGCACTATGTGGAGTCTTCGGGCTCTGACTTGATGATCTTCTTCTCTGTGCTGTTGGAGGCTCGCTGCGACGTCCCGTTCTCTGGAGGCCGAAAGAGGAGAACCATGAGAGGAGGAACCACCACCTCCTGCTGCTCCTCCTCTGCTCCTCGCTCCTTCACTTTACCTGCTGCTGGTGTTTTGCTCTCGTCTGTGCTGCTGTTGTTGTTGTTGTTGTTGTTGTTGTTGTTGTGGTTGTTGTTGTGGTTGCTATGGTTATGGTTGTGATGGCGCTTCAGCTCGTTGGCCAGCTGGCTTGCCCAGCGGCAGGTCTCCCTCCGCCATGTTCTGGCTCACCACCCGCAGTTGATGGGCCGCTCCTCTGTAGCAAACAGGAGACAACGTCTCAGTCTGGGGGGGGCTGGGGGGGGTGAGGGGGCTGGGGGGGGGGGGGGGGGGGGGGGGGGGGCTGGAGGGTGAGGGGGGGACCACTCAGTGACAGGCTCAGGACCGACTCAGGACGATGGGAGGAGCAACAAGTCGACCTGCTGACCAACACTGCTGTGAATGGACTGTCTTCATCACAGTCACATTCTAAAGGGTTGATGAAGGGTGAAGCAGGAGACCAACAAACCACTGGAGACACGGCGTCAACAAGAGGAGGAACACAGAACAAAAACAGAAAGTGTGGGTTAAAAGAGAGAGAAGCAGCAAACAAAGGAAGGCAGAATGAAGTAAAGATGGCGGCGAAGAGAGAGGTGAAGACAGAAGGAGGACGAGAGGGAGAAGAATGACAAGTGATGGAGAGCAATAAAGAGGGGGAGGAGAGAGAGAGGGCGAGAGAGAGAGAGAGAGAGAGAGAGAGGGAGAGGGGAGAGGGAGGGGGGGGCGAGAGAGTGAGAGAGAGAGAGAGGAGAGAGAGAGAGAGAGAGAGAGAGAGAGAGAGAGAGAGAGAGAGAGAGAGAGAGGAGAGAGAGAGCGAGAGAGAGAGAGAGAGAGACGCCCCCTCCGGGCTACTGGCTGGAGGTAAACAGGCTCGTGGGCGTGATAATTACAGGTGCATTGTGGGATTTGTGGGAACAGCGATATAATGAGCTGTCGGGAGTGGGAGAGGGAGGAGAGAGGGATGAAAACGAGACGAGGCCCCGAGGAGAAGAACGATCCGGAATAATGATGTTCTTCCTCCCTCAGCGTTAGAGGAGTCAGAGCTGAGAAAAGGAGAACGACGGAGAGAGGAGGTGACGAGGGCATGGATGACACACACACACACACACACACACACACACACACACACACACACACACACACACACACACACACACACACACACACACACACACACACACACACACACACACACTCTCTGAGGTGCTAATGACTCTCTTCCAATATTCATATCGATTTGGACGACAAGTCAATGAAAGCAAGAACTACGACCTGTTATGCAGACAGACAGACAGACAGACAGACAGACAGACAGGCAGACAGACAGGCAGGCAGGCAGGCAGGCAGACAGACAGGCAGGCAGACAGACAGACAGACAGACAGACAGACAGACAGACAGGCAGGCAGGCAGGCAGGCAGGCAGACAGACAGGTCAGTACCTGCAGCGTCTCTGCTGGCCTCCATGGCTCCGTTCAGGTTCTGGGAGTCGCTGAGGTACTTTAAGGCGGCCGGAGGAATCCTCCAGTCCAGGGCCTGCAGACGCTCCTGCACCGCAGCGTCCTGCAGGATCTCCATCTGACGGGCCAGGAGACGCTCCAGCTGCATCTGAGGAGCCCAGGAGCAGCTTCTATCAGCCAGAGTCTATCAGCCAGAGTCTATCAGCTAGAGTCTATCAGCCAGAGTCTATCAGCTAGAGTCTATCAGCTAGAGTCTATCAGCTAGAGTCTATCAGCTAGAGTCTATCAGCTAGAGTCTATCAGCCAGAGTCTATCAGCCAGAGTCTATCAGCTAGAGTCTATCAGCTAGAGTCTATCAGCTAGAACCTGTCATCTAGAACCTGTCATCTAGAATCTACCTTTGAGGGCTTTAAATTACTCGTTGATCCAGAGACAAAACATGGCGCATCATGTGTAACGTACAGAGTACATGTGAAAAAAAAAGATATATATAGACAGACAGAACACACATGAAGGAGTGTGTGTGTGTGTGTGTGTGTGTGTGCTGGCTGGCTGTGTGTGTGTGCCCATGCTTCCTGGGTAATTAGTTATGGTGCAGCCTCCTCCTACACTGAGGCTCTAATTAGGAACCAGCAGCAGCAGCAGCTCAGGCTCTGGAAACCAATAAAGAGCATTACTGGGATCAGACTGGTCCCTGCTGCCACACACAGCTGCTCCCCGGGGAAGCAGCCTCTGACGAGCACGCCGCTCCGTGCTCACCTGCAGGTTCCGTCCCACCGTTTCTTCTCCTTTGGACTTGGCGCAGGCGAGCTGCTCCCGCAGCATCTCCTGCCTCATGTGGATGGCCTGCAGCGCCTCCTGGATGTCGAAGAAGTTCTCCTGAGGCCAGAGCAACCACGTCAGCTCACGCTAGGCTGCTCCTGCAGCATCAGGCTACGCTAGGATACACAGGCTATGCTAGGATACACAGGCTATGCTAGGATAGGCCAGGCTATGCTAGGATACACAGGCTATGCTAGGATAGGCCAGGCTATGCTAGGATACACAGGCTACGCTAGGATACACAGGCTATGCTAGGATACACAGGCTATGCTAGGATACACAGGCTACGCTAGGATAGGCCAGGCTATGCTAGGATACACAGGCTATGCTAGGATACACAGGCTATGCTAGGATACACAGGCTATGCTAGGATAGGCCAGGCTATGCTAGGATACACAGGCTATGCTAGGATACACAGGCTACGCTAGGATAGGCCAGGCTATGCTAGGATACACAGGCTACGCTAGGATACACAGGCTATGCTAGGATACACAGGCTATGCTAGGATACACAGGCGATGCCAGTATCAGTTATCAGTTACTGTCATTATTGTCATCGTGCAGGGAGCTGGACAGTTAAATGAACGTTTTCCTTTTGGATCTCTAGCAACAGTTTGTGTCTGCTCTGCTAACAGAGCCTGGCACAGAGCGGGGGGGCGTGTGGCAGGTGCAGCTCCTCGGCTGCAGCCGCCACATGTTTCCCATCATGGCTCTACACAGAGAAGAGGAGCCGCTCAGAGCTCTGAGCTGCAGCTCTGAGCCAAGTGTGTCAGCAGACCAGCTCTCAGAGATGGCTTTGTTCTGCCTTCAGAGAAGCTGCTGCTGCTGGTCCACTCTCTCCTCTGTGAGCGGCTGCTCCACCCACCTCTGTCTTGATCCTCTTGGGGGACGGTTCGTCTCGGTCTCCACAGCGAGACCTGCACAGAGAAGCAGCAGATCAACGTCAGGACTTCCTGACCACTTCCTGAATGCAGCTGTGAAGAGGAAGTGACTCAACGAGTTGCAGCGATATCCTAGTGATCCATCTCTGACATGTCATGACTGTCAGCCCTCAGCTCTGCCTGCTTTCTGCAGCTCGGCCGGGCTCTTACTTGCTGGTGCGGTACGTGTACTTGTAGGTGACCTCTCTGGAGATCTGCCGGGCCAGTCCGAACAGCTCGTCCCGGCGCGTCAGCAGAGCCATGTCCCTCATACAGAGCTGAGCCGCCGCCTCGTTCACTGTCAGCTGACACACACACACACACACACACACACACAGATTAGTCAATGTCTAAGAAATCTTGTCAACTTGCTCGAGCTTGTTTTCAGGACTTTTCTTCCTCAGATCTAGTGTTCAGCTTGTTTCTGGACACCCCTCTCCAATCGTTTTAACTGAGTGTTGTTTAGAGCTGCAACAACTGACTGATAAATCCAGGAGGATTCAAACTGTTCCCACAGGAAATGTTCTTTTGTCCTCTAGGACAGAAAACTGAATGCAGTTTATGTGAGGACAAAGCCAGACCACAGCCTGTGAAGGCACTCAGAGGAGGAGTCAGACTGGGAGGAGGCAGACTGGCAGGAGTCAGACTGGGAGGAGTCAGAGCTGGGAGGAGTCAGACTGGGAGGAGTCAGACTGGGAGGAGTCAGAGGGAGTGTGTGTACCTCGTGCAGCGTCAGGTGCTTCCCGTCCCTCCTCTTGGAGTCGAAGCGGCCGTAGATGGCGCTGTACTTGCGGATCTCCTCCTCCCTGCGCGGGTCCTCGTCGCTCATGTCGAAGATGTGTCCGATCATCTTGGCCAGCTTCTTGTTGCTCTTCAGCTGCTCCCTGACCTCGGCCAGCTCGGCCTTGGCCAGCCCGGGCGCCATCCTGTCCACGCACTCCAGCACCGACTGCACGGCGGCGGCGTCCAGGGCCTCCATGGCGGCGTCGCGGGGCGAGGAGGGCGAGCCCAGCTCGGAGGGCGACAGGCTGTGCTCGCTGTCGTTGCTGTGGCCCGACCAGAAGCGCGGCTCGCTGCCGCCCTGCAGCGGCGAGCCGGCCGCCATCTTGTCCCTGGCCACGTCCAGCTTCCCGGGCTCGGAGCAGGCGGCGGCGGAGGCGGAGCTCTTGGCCTTGGGCCGGTCCTGGCCGGGCGGCAGCGTGGGCGAGCCCTCGGGCAGCTTGTAGACGGGGATGCTGCAGACGGGCAGCGAGCTGAGCGGCTGGTTGAAGATGGCGGGGTTGGTGACCCAGTCGCGCAGCGCCTTCTGCAGGCGCCGCACGTGCAGCGGCTTGCTGGCCATGCCCACCAGCGCCATGATCTCCAGGAACTCCTCCTCGCCCGCCTCGCACAGCTGCTGCACGTCGTCGCCGCCCTGCTGGATGAAGGCCTCGTAGTAGTAGAGCAGGTTGGCGCGCTGCAGGATGCGGTAGAGCTGCAGCTCGCCCAGCGTCCGGGGCAACACCGCCGCCATGCCTGAGGACACAGAGCCAGGTAGCCGTTAGCCGCTAGCCGCTAGCAGAGCTGGAACCACCCTCCTCCTAGAGGCTAGACACGCTCCATGGAGAGGCTACACACGCTCCATGGAGAGGCTAGACACGCTCCATAGAGAGGCTAGACACGCTCCATAGAGAGGCTAGACACGCTCCATGGAGAGGCTAGACACGCTCCATGGAGAGGCTAGACACGCTCCATAGAGAGGCTAGACACGCTCCATGGAGAGGCTAGACACGCTCCATAGAGAGGCTAGCTCCTGGTCACAGTTCACTAGTCTACCATCAGACCCTCGTCACATAATAAGTATAGTATAAGTATGAACATTATCACATCATGAAGAATGCTTTAAATGCAGCTCCTGAATGTGAGTGAACTTCAGTCCTCTATGAAAGCTCCTCTACCCAGACGAGCTCTCTGGACTGTGGGTCGTCTTAGCATCGCAGCTAGCTGAAGCTAACACTACCAGCTGTTGAATGTCCAGTGCGTCTAATACATCCGTCTAAACGAGCAGGACAGACAGCTCCAGGAGGAGAGGCTCCAGGTCTCAGGCTCATCAAGTCAACCTGCACTCTTCCAGCTTCATGAACTGTGGGAGAACTCGACCTTGGAGTTCAACAAAACGCTCTCGAGTCTCCAAGCAACGAGTTCGCAGCTCGGAGAGATTCGACCTTGGTGACAAGTTAAAATTCTTCCTCTGTGCTGCTTCTTCGGCTCTGCCCCAGAACCACGGAGCAGACTTATATTTGGACTCTGCGTGTTGGTTCTTGGCAGGTGTGTGTGTGTGCAGTTTATCAGGCCTCAGCAGGTGCGTGAAGAGGTTAAATGTGGCGACTGCAGGGAAGAGTTTCCATCACTGGGATCCATTTTTAGAGAGACTGTCTGACTTCCTGCCTCCTGAAGGCTACCAGCGTTCAAGGTGTGGAGGTTAAAGGCCACAGACGCTCACTCTGCACCCAGGAATCAGCAGCTGGAAGTATTTTTAATCTCCTCTCACTATTCCTGCTCAGATTCCACACAGTGGAAAAAAGCCTCCATCAGCATTTATGGTGGAGCGCGCCGCCAGCCTTCGCTCTGCCTCTCCGAGCGGAGGAGAGCGAGACGGGAGCCAGCCGCCCGTCACATGCCACCCTGGACGAGGAGCAGTATGAGGAGCCTTGTTCTCCGGCTCGTCCCTGCGGAGGCCGGCCTGACAGAGGAGTGGCAGTCAGCAGGCCCGGGCTGCTGGGAGGACCACATGCCTCTCTCCACCCCTGCAGGATGTGTAGGTGGTGGGCTCGCCTCGCCCAGAATAGGCTGAGAGCCGGGGCCCTGGGAGCCAGGAGGCCTGCAGCAGCCCCGAGCAGACAAAGAGCTCGCTCTGACGCTCGGCTCACGCTTCACATGAAGATCCAGCTCTACAGAGCAGAGAGACCCTCTGGCTGTCAGGACTGGCTCTCAGCCGCTCGTCTCCTTGGACAGACTCTCAAACTGTTTATAAAGACTGTTGACCAGGAGCTGCTGCAGGGCTGAGGTCAGAGTCTGAGGAGAAATGCTCCTCAAGACAAGTGAGACCTGACATTCTTGAAACAAGATGTGAAGATTTAACATTATGAAGTGTCAAGTTGAACACTTAATGCTGTAAATCTAGTCTTAAAAAGAGAAAATCTAGTTGTTTTTATCTTGGAATGACCCTGAAACGTGACGCTCTCACTGCTACAGACTGATACTGGTTAATGATACTGGTTAATGATACTAGTTAATGATACTAGTTAATGATACTAGTTAACGTTCCTCAGATGAGCTGGGACGGGAGCAGAGGAGACGCTGCTGGTTCTTTGGTTCTTAAGAGTTGGATCGTTTATCTTGTTTCTTGGTTCATTTCTGATGTTTCGTCTCCAGCTTTAAACTGAACTCAAGCACTTCTCAGTCCATGCAGCGAGACAGTTCCACGCGTTTCCCTCAGATTCAGTGGGGGGGGCACACGCTGACCTGCTTCTGAACATCACAGCACAGAGAGTGGTTGAGAGGGAAAAAGAGCGTCACAGAGACAGGAAGTTCATCACCAGTACGAGTCCGACTCATCGCCTGATTCACGCCACTGAGGCTGCAGCCTCCAGGAGGCCAGAGCAGAACCAGCAGAACCAGCAGCTCCAGCTCCTCTGCCCAGCTGTTCCAGCCGCTCCACAGCTGCAGACCTGCAGGAGGCGCTGCAGCTCTCACACCTCCTCCTGCTGCAGGTTCTCCTCTTTCTTCCACCTTGAGTTGAGACGTTTCACTTAAAGCGTGAACCTATGCCTGTTCCAGCCGAGGATCTACAGAAAGCCTGGGAGCTCTGCAGGTCAGACCTGGCTCTGTGGAGGATGCTCTGCTGCTCAGGGACTTCACAATAAAATACAGAAAATAATACAAAAAATAAAACATAATGAGAGGCTGAAGACATGATCCCAGGCGTCTGCAGCAGGTAAATTATCTGCAGGATCTGAGACACACACACACACACACACACACACACACACACACACCACACGTGTGTGTGTGTGTGTGTGTCTGGCTCTAAGTGAATTCACCACAGAGCGAGTTTGGCTAGTTTGCCTTTTCACCTTAAGAACTGAGGCGTGTGCAGGCACAATGGCACCTATGACACACACACACGCACACACACACACGCACACACACACAAACACACACACACACACACACGGGTGTGTTGTTTTCCAGGTGACATACCACACAACTAACATCCAATAACATATATTTATGTTTGAATATTTACACTATGAATCAAGAGAAATTTCCCAGTTTCTCACATGAGTTATGTTACAACCAGACGACCTGGAAACCAGATGTGTGTGTGCGTGTGTGTGTGTGAGTGCTCATCCCAGTCTCTGCAGCCTGCTGGAAGCAGCAGCAGGTGACCCAGGATCAGAGCCGAGCCGGTCCTACCTGCTGAGTCTCTGTCCTCCTTCGGTCCCGGCTCCTCTCCTCCTCCTCCTCCTCTTCCTCTTTGGGCTCCTCTGCTTCCTCCTCCTTGGGTCCGGCTGGGAGTCAGTGTGTGTGTGTGTGCAGAGGGAGAGCCCTCAGGAGCGCAGGGATCCCCGGCTTCTTGATGCAGCCACAGAATGAGGAGGTCCAGCTGGAGGAGAGGGCAGGTAGTCCAGGTGAGGAGCAGCTCCAGGTGAGAACAGTGAGTGTCTGAGGAACAGACGCAGAGCGGAGCGGAGCAGAGAGGAGCTGCGACCTTCCAGCGTCTTTCTGAGCGTCTTTCTCCTCTGACTGTGTGAGTGTGTGTGTGATGTGAGTGAGTGTGTGAGTGAGTGTATGTGTGTGAGTGTGTGTGCGTGTGTGAGTGTGTGAGTCCTCTCCCAGTCTCTCCACTCCTCTGCACCGCTCACCACTGTCAATACACACGCAGGCGCACACACACACACATCCTGCAGGCCTAACAAAATAAAAGCACCGGCTAGACCAGAGGACTGGTGACACTAGACATTAGAAATGAATCCTGTGGATTTCTCACCAGTATGAACAGAGAATACCACTACTTGGAATTAGCTTCATAGTGAATTAAAGATCAAATAAATACTATATAAATAAGAAAGAAAACGCCTTGTCACCAATCCAGAAAACCTACTGTGTTATTGCGGTTGTTATGATGACAGTGAGTCTAGTGCTTCTATTTCTCAGCTCAGGAGCGTCTCAGAACAGTTTAGAGGATCTACTGGACCCACATATCACCCTGGAGCACACACACAGGCTCACATTCACTGCCTCACAGCCATAAACAGGGCTGACTGAATCTGAATCAGTCACACAGAGAGACCAGGATCTGAGTCTCAGACTGCGTTAAAGGCGAAATCTATACAAGAAAATAAGAACAAATAAGAAAAGCTCTGGTTCTGACCTGGAGTTGAACCAGGGAGCTTCTAATTGTAAGAAAAGACCTCATCACCTATCCATTAACCTGCTACAATAACCATCCTAATTATTAACATTAGTATTATTGTTCTCTTGGCTGAATACATGCAGGGTGTGCTCTATGTTATTACCTTTCTGTCTTTCTGTGAGCCTGATGCTTTTATTTTGTCGGGCCTGGTCGTCTGGCTGCGTCCTCACCGCGTCCAGCTTCACTCAGCCACCGTGAAAAGTGGGATATTCCGCGCGGCTGCCTCACAGCCTCTCTCTCTCTCTCTCTCTCTCTCTCTCTGTGTGTGTGTGTGTGTGTGTGTGTGTGTGTGTCTCTCTCTCTCTCTCTCGCCCACGCTGCTCCCTGCGTGACGCAAATCCTCGGCGTGGGCGGACACACGGGGCGTGGGAGGCTTTCTGCACGGAATACCAAACACAGGCAGGTTCAACACCCACAGACACGCAGACACACAGCAGCTCAGCCCAGCAGAAGCTGCTCAGCCTCACTGCGCCTTCAGCATCCTCAGCTCTGCCCATACTCTCAGCATTAGTGCTGCTGCTGCGGCTCTTATTGTTGTTAATCCGTCTGTCTGATCCACTGAGTAAATACCTGCAAACAGCAATAATCAATACATGAGAGACCGTGGTGGTGCTGTGTGTCCAGATGAGAACACTTGCTCTTTCTCAGAGTTTATTATTAGCTTCTTTGTGCTGGTTTTAGTCTCTTTGTGGGTCTATTAATAGGATCCGCTCCGTGTCTCCCATGTTGCTGTCTGCATGAGGACACGCATTGAGATCTGAGCTTTCATGGTGCATCTGTCTCCGGAACATATCTCTAACCCTACCCTAACCTTAGACATTCACCCCGACATATTCAGGACACTCAGTGTGCTTATCTATGAGGGTCTGTGTGCGTGTTTACATGTGTGTCATTCATATTTATGAACGTGTCTTTGTTTGTAAAGGGGAATATTTCAGCTCAATTCTGCATTAATTATATTAATTACAACTCCTGGGCTCCCCAGGCCTGTCAGCAGCATCCCCTGCTATGTGTGTGTGTGTGTGTGTGCGTGCGTGCGTGCGTGCGTGCGTGCGTACGTACGTGTGTGTGTGTGTGTGCGCGCGTCTGTGTTGTGGAAAAAGTTCATCTAATTGAGTCAATAAAGTGCGGCTGAGCGGGGTTTCCTGCCCGGGGGGTTGGGGTGGTGGGGGTTTCTACATGTGGGTGTATGTGCGTATGTATGAGTGTGTGTGTGTGTGTGTGTGAACGTCATGATTGACCTGCATGCAAATAAGTGAGCTCAGCTCAACGGCCTGACAATCAAAGAGACGGGTCATGCAAATGGTTCCAACACATGGAGGTGATAACAGGAAGCCGAACACACTGTGTGTGTGTGTGTGAGAGAGAGACTTTCCCGACACACACACACACACACAACGTTTTCTACCACATCTGTCTACTACCCTGCGTACTGTCTGTCTATGTGTGTCTGTCTCCAGTGACTGTGTTGCACTTACCAGACTTCTATGTGAACAGTAGAAACACCACTGGTCCTACGCTCACAGTACTACCAGTAAGTACATGGGCTTATAATGGAAACACTGGGACTTGACATGCACTAACCAGAGATCTGGTTCCACCTCCATTCATTTCAATGAGCCTCTGCTCCCCCACAGCCCAACAACCCCCCCACCCCCTGGGGTCCAGACCACAACAACCTCTTTAATCTGTTCTCCCACCTCCTCCTCCTACGCCGCCTCCTCCTCCTCCTCTTCCTCCTCCTGCTCTTCCTCCTCCTCCACGACACCCTGAAAATAAAATAAAAACTGTTTAAATCCAAGGCTGCAGCTCCTTTTATGTGTCTTCAAAAGCCCAAATGATGAGAAAACTAGTATTTGTAGAGCCTGCTTGTGTGTGTGTGTGTGTGTGTGTGTGTGTGTGTGTGTGTGTGTGTGTGTGTGTGTGTGTGTGTGTGTGTGTGTGTGTGTGTGTGTGTGTGTGTGTGTGTGTGTGTGTGTGTGTGTGGGGCGTTGATGGGGTGGGACTGCTTGCTTTTCTGATCCTCTAATTAATTTCAGAAGGAAGCTAAAACAAATACCAAAGCAAAACTGCAGATTACGCCGGAATTGAAAATCCTGGGAGGAATATTCTGCGGATGGCAAAAGAAATGAAGTCGAAAAATTCACAAACGAGCTGCGTTGGTGAGGAGCAGTGAGGAGCAGTGAGGAGCAGTGAGGAGCTCCACTCTCTGAGTGGAATCACATAAATGTCCTGATAGCAGCAGAGTGAGAGGAAGGTCAGGGAGCTCCTCCTCCTCCTCCTCTGAGCGACTTCAGGTGAAGGGAAACGTCTGGACGTCATTTTGCTAAGAAAGCGACATGAGGCGAGCGGCTCCAGCAGCGACACAACAAGCTGCGTCTCAGATGACTTCACTGTTCGCAGATAAAGCTAATGAGCGCAGCCGAGCTGAGACGACTGATTCCTTTCCAAGGTCAGAAACAAACTTCCAAGCAAACGTCTCTGATGTGTTTTCCAAACGCACACATGGAGCAGAAGGAGCAGGTAGGCAGGTAGGATTCCTGTCCGCCCACCTCCAGCCTCTAAATCCACGTCTGGCTGCTGCCTGCCGCCCGCCCGCCCGCCCGCCCGCCCGTGTGTGTGTGTGTGTGTGCGTATGTGTGCGTGTGTGTGTGTTATTATGCAGATATGACCTTCTTCTGGCGTTCCCACAGATCAGCCTCCGAGCAGACGGGGATCAAATCAAATTCTGAAAGAAGCAGAGACGGAATATCAGCTCCATATCTCTCCTGACCTGCCTCCCTCACTCCCTCACCTCCCTCCCTCACACACACACACACACACACACACACACACACACACACACACACACACACACACTCCATACCTAAGAACAAGAACCAAACAAGAGCAAATGAAAATGAGCGTGGCGGCAGGAAATAGGATGTCCACCCACACTGAGGTAGGTCGACACCCAGGCTGCCTGTTCCCACTAGTCCCAGTTTTCCAAACTGTGATGGCGCTGGGAGAGCTGCAGCTCTGCTCTCAGACTTTATTTACGTGATCGCTTTCACAGCACACCAAGTTTTTTTCAGCTCAAAGTTGCAGAAAGAAGACAAAGAGTTCCTGCCTCATTAACATTTTGGTGCAACGTTTTTTGTGTTGTTGTTGTTGCAAAGATCCTTCGTTCTCATCTCGTTTTGATGAGTAGAAATGAATATTTAGGATCTCGAGGTGATGTCAAGTGACATCCTCCATCTTTGAGTCTTACTCTGTTTGTCTGAAATTGTTTTTTAAAATAAAAAAATAAAAAGACAAAAAACAAAACAAAGAGGCGTCACTCCTCCTTTAATTCAGCCCAAACAGCATCGAGGAGAAACGCCGAGAGCCAGACTTATACGAGCCTCTCACACCACCACGGCAATCTGCTTTCATGTCTCCCTGTCAATCATTCCCACAGAGTAGGCGTCACTTTGTGTGTGTGTGTGTGTGTGTGTGTGTGTGTGTGTGTGTGTGTGTGTGTGTGTGAAGCCTCCAAACACTGGATGTATCTCATTTGGCGCTGAGCCTCTTCATATTTCACTTTTCAGGAGACGCCTGTTTGTTTCATTTCTGCAGCGGCCTCTCTCTCTCTTTTTCCCTGCAACTTTTTTTCCCTCCTCCTTCTCCTTCTCTTTCTCCTTCTTCTTCCTCCTCTTCTTCTTCTTCCTCTTCTTCTCCCCCCCTCCGGAGCAGAAACACATTTCAATGACACGCCCACGCCTGGGCCTGTCAGCCCCTCGCCCTGTCAGAGCGCCCACGCTGCTCTGCTCCCCTTCTCCTCTGTCTCCTCCCTCCCCTTCCCACCAACCCACATCCTCAACACTTTGCGCTCTAAAAAAGCAGCTCTTTTCATCCAAGTTCCTCTTTTTTTTGCAAGGAAAGAAGAAAAAAAAGAGGAGAGGAGGAACAACAGAGCGGCATGATTCAGTCTCCAGGCGGTGGTAGTGCCTGTCATGGAGTGTCCCTTTTTATTTGGAGGGAATATGGGGAGCAGCCTGATGCCAAAAAGAAGGAGATAAAAATGAAGGAGAGAGAGAGAGAGAGAGAGAGAGAGAGAGAGGAGTGTGTGCCTCCCATTGTCGTCTCCACCCTGTGTGTGTGTGTGTGTGTGTGTGTGTGTGTGTGTGTGTGTGTGCGTGTTGCCGTTTTGGGTGGCAGACACGTTTTAGACGGGCGTGGATGTGACTGCCCCAGGAGGGAAAAAAATGTTGTGAAATACAAAAATCTGGTCAGAAAGTGAAGCTGGAGCAGCCAAACTGGTTTCTTCCTATTAAAGAACGCGTATTTTTTGAGTTTATGATGCCGCACAAGGCCACAGCTTGTGTGTATTGAGAGCGTGTGTGTGTGTCTGTGTGTGTGTGTGTGTGTGTGCAGGGCTAAAGCTGGTGTTTGCACAGGCTCCCTGGTTCGCAGAGTCTTACTTTGTGTCTGTTGAGAAAGTGTGGGATGGTATGAGCGGCTTATGTCTGACTGAACACGTGTGTGCCTGCGTGGGTGGGTAGTGTGTATAGGGGCGATGTGTGTGTGTGTGTGTGTGTGTGTGTGTGTGTGTGTGTGTGTGTGTGTGTGAGTGTGTGTCTTTGCACACAGATTACACTTGCGTGGGCGTTTTGGGCAAGGATGTGTGTGGGCGTAGAGCGCGTAGGCGGAGGTTATGTGACATACAGATAGAGACTGCAGTGTTCCTGCAGTGTGTGTGTGTGTGCGCGTGTGTGTGTGTGTGTGCGCGTGTGTGAAACTTCACTGCAGAGTGTGGACGGCAGAAACAGCTATAGGGGCCCTGCCGCCTGCAAATGTGCCAGCGTGGAAATGTGCAGCCTTCACACTCATCCAGCAGCACCTTAAGTCAAAATCCCCTGCGTGAAGAGTAAAGACGTGTCAGAGCAGACGGAGCGCTACACACTGCTACACACTGCTACACACTGCTACACACTGCTACACAAACCTGCAACCAGCTCAGGTGACGCTACACACAGAAAATAAACCTTTACTCTGGACTACTGAAAATGCTTCAGACCGACTTCAAAGTGCTCAGTGACTCCTACTGTACAGTGCTCAATTCCTTCAAGGCGTCAATGCAGCTCTGAATAAGTTCTCCATGAGTGAGTTACATTCAGACATCTTGACTCAACCACTCGTGCAGTGAAGTGTGACTTTCTGAATCTGACCTGCGTCTCTTCTGGCTCTCACACTGACGCTGAAGTCTTGCAACACGCCCTCCTACACGTCACATCTGGTGCTTCTACGTCACTCTAGAGCGACAGAACGAAGTTCGTAACAACTGCGGAACAGACATGCAGCACAACGACAAACGTCTTCACGGCGTCGCAGCTTCCGCGGCTCAAAAACGGGAAAGTTGAAGCGGCGCGTTGAGCGCTGCCGGCTTCCATCTTTCACTTCCGTAAACAGTCGCTGCGCGTGGCCTTGCGCTCTGCACGGTGACGTCATTCGTTGTTTTCCGAACGCGGGACTGCGCCGGGCCGCGAACCGCGCGCGTGCGGGAGTCATATGTAGGTCACGAAAAGCAGCCAGATAAATAAACCGGAACTGAGCGGATCTGACGCGTGAACATAATTGGAGCTTTCATAATTAGAACCATCAGGCTCATAAGAGTGGAGTACGTAATGTGGACGTGTCGTTAGGCAATTGTTTTTGTAGTTTATTATTAGTTTATACTTTTTATTTATCTAACTCACTCATTCAAAACCAATTTCAAACCAATGAGTCAATACTAAGAAACTGAGTATCTGAGGGATTAGATTTCTTATTCAGATTCTCAGTGTTGACTCAATGTAGTATTACATCCTGACTTGACGAGATTACTCAGAACGCTGAGCTCTAATAGCTAAATATACAGAGTGCAGTTAGCTGACATAACAGTTTAGTGATAATGTGGTTCCTGCGGTAGAGACAAAGTGCCTCTAATGGACAGCAGAGGACTAGAGCTGATGAGTGAAGACAAACTAAATCAAAATTCATTATCTTGAACTTTCAGGTGGTCTTTGTTGACACATGACGGTGCTACTCCTACTATTGAACCACAAATCTGCACCTTTAAGTTTGAGGAGCTGAGCTGAGTGTTCCCCGTGACTCATCCCCTCTCTGGTGGGCTCCGTGAGTGTCCTCGTGCTGAGGGAGGCTTCAGAGTAGGAGGAGGGTTCAACTACAACCAAACTAAATGAACTCATCAAGACTCTTTCAGTCCCATGGCTTACGGAGCTCATGAGTGACCTGAGCAGTAGAGCGGTTTGGGGGGATTCTGTTGTAGTGACACAGAAAACAAACAAAACTAGTCTGAAAAATCACGGCAGACCGTTTGATGTGAGCAGCCGTTTCATTCTTACGAGGCAGATGACGGTCCCTCAGAGTGCAGACGCAGCGCTGGCGTTTTGCGTCTTTGACGCATCTGAAACCAGCAGCGCTACGTGCGCGGGGCTGAGGGTGTGATAATCTGCTGATGTATTAACCTGCAGCAGAAAGGTCGACCACAGCGGCCGTACATGTGACAAAAGATGAAGCCTGAGAGAGGAGGTAAAAAAAACCCTGGGAGGAGAGAGAGGAGAAGATGAGAAACACGGTGGAGATGATGAAACAATACGTGCTACAAGGGTGTGAGCAAAGTTGAGGCAGGCTTTGAAGTGAAGCCACACATTTTGCATGATTATTGCTGTTAAGTTTTTGATCTGGAGCCAGCAGGCACGAAAAACAACAGCAGCTTGGGATTAGTCTCCCCCCCACTCACACGCCTACCTTTGCCAGCATAAGTCCCTGACTCAATTAGAGAAAAAAACCTCTGCAACTTAGGGCTCCTCACGCACAAGTACCCACCGCCCGGCCCACGTCCCTGCAGCGCCGCGCCTGTCATGGCTGCTGCGGGTTTATCCAGCGACAGGAGCGCTCAGAGCCAGGAGACGCCCGGCCCCAGCGGCCGGGAAACAAACATTCACCTGCCTCTGATGAAAGATCAGGAATGGACCCTGGAGCCGGCCCTCCTGCCTGAGAGGTGACGGTGGACCAGCCTGCACTGGATCCACTCCCAGTGGATCCCACTTGACTGCACATCACACAGGCTGAGGCTGTGTGATCCACCGTCACGCAGACATTAATGTCAATAAACCCAGTGGAGACACCTGCATGATCATCCCTGGCTGGATTATAAATCAACATCAGATCAGATCCGATCAGAGACGCTCCCTCTTGTTTAAGATCTTCACAGTGAACTGAGGCTTTCATCCACATCCTCTCTCCCTTTGTTTCCTCCTTCCTGGTTTAACCTCATCTGTGCTCCACAGACGTGACTCATCTTTAATGTCTGTGTCTCTGCTGCTGTCGACGGCTCTTCATCACCTACAAGAACGGAGAGAGAGATAGATAGATAGATAGATAGATAGATAGATAGATAGATAGATAGATAGATAGATAGATAGATAGATAGATAGATAGATAGATAGATAGATAGATAGATAGATAGATAGATAGATAGATAGATAGATAGATAGATAGATAGATAGATAGATAGATAGATAGATAGATAGATAGATAGATAGATAGATAGATAGATAGATAGATAGATAGATAGATAGATAGATAGATAGATAGATAGATAGATAGATAGATAGATAGATAGATAGATAGATAGATAGATAGATAGATAGATAGATAGATAGATAGATAGATAGATAGATAGATAGGGCGTTGGGGACTGATATTTAACAATAGGTAAAGACAACAGAAGCTGTGGACCAATCAGAGCCCTCCCCTCTCTCACCCTGTCCTCCCATTGGCCGGCAGAGGCCCCTCCCTCGTCTCCTCTCCCACACTGACTTTAAATTGTCCTCTGAGCTTTCTCATGTAAAGTGCAGCCTCCCATCCCACCCACCCACACACACACACACACACACACACACACACACACACACACACACACACACACACCCGCTGTTTCAGCCCTGTGGGGGCCGGAGGAGGGGCCCTGGGTGGGGCTGGGGCCCCCGGACTGCAGGGCCGACACAGCATGTGCGTGTGTGTGTGTGTGTGTGTGTGTGTGAGGCTGCTCCAGTGGGCGTCTTCTATGGAACGATTGATCCCAGGCAGGAAACAAAGAATCCCTGTTGTTGTCCTGCTGGAGGCAGAGAGTCCTGCTCAGTACCCTCCAACAGTACCAGCAAGTACTACATACTCCTGTGAGGTACTGTGCAGTACTACTGTGTCTGTGCCACTCATCATCTTTAATGAAAGAATGACTCGACACACTGAGCACCATGTTTCAGGATGTTTGTAGGAAGTTAAATCAAAGACACTCCTTTCACTACAATAACTGCTGCATCACCTGAGCAAAGTGGCAGGAATCAGCTGGCTCAGCTCAGACTGTGACACAGGTTGGTGATGAGCTCCCCCCGTCTCAGAGGCAGCCACCTCCTGTCTCATCTCTCTCTGATTCCTCGCTAGCAAACGCAGCAGGTGAAGGTCAGAGGTCTGAGATGAATCTCCACGCCACCTCTGAGCTCTGAAGTCCAGGAGGAAAGGTCACAACTACAAAGCACAACATGTATTATCACGTTCAGACTTTATAATCTGCAGCGTGGCTGTCTATCTGCTAACCAGTCAAACTGAGGCTGAACAATGGAAAGGTAAGACCTTCACATCAAAGACCAAAGCCGCAGCCAGGACTGAAATAGTCAGCGAGGCAGAAGAAAGGAGCTTATGACCTCTGTGATTCCAGCTGCTCTAAAATGAATGACTTCTCCCACAGAACATGAGAAAGTCCTCTCAGAGCGCTCTCCCTCACCAGCCAGGTCAGCTGGGAGCTGCGAGGCCGAGGAGGCATCGGCCAGCACCAGCATCCCTCTTCCTCACTCTGACTCCTCAAAACACATGAACAATTCCAGAACAAGTTTTAACATCATCCACTGCAGCTTCTCTCAGCTTCCAGAACACAAGCTCTGCAGATTAAACCCACAAATAATGATGATATTATTTACAAGTTCAAACATAGGATGCATCTCACCCCTAAACATCAATGTATGCATGAAATATGGGGATAAAACAGAAATGCTATGTTAAATATGCCTCATGACTGGTTTTATACACAATAAGCTGACAACAGTAAACTTACACTGTTAAACAAGCAATACGTGTACAAGGCACGCTCTATGTCATGAAGATCTGGAATAAATTCACCTAAATGATAAATCCCTGCAACCTGATCAGCAGCTGAGTCGCTAGAGTAAAGGGAGGAAGAGAACGCCCAGGACTTTACCAGAACTGGAAAATGACCAAACACAAACAGAAGAAAGCATCAAATCCTCTTTCTGAGCGAAGAGACCAACAACGTTGACAGTTTCATTTGTTGCAATTCTTTCCATTTTCTCCTCTCCTTTTGGACGCCTACTTTACATCCTGGCTAATGACTTTTAAGGTGTTTTACCTTTTCTCTTTTACACTTTGGAAGCTGCTGAAATCTGGGAAGACAGCTTCCAATATCTGACCAAGTAACACCACCCATAAGGCCTCACATGCAGCATAAACAACAGGTCCAGCATCTGTGTGTTCCACCTGTTGTCTATGCTGTGAATATGAGCGCGCGCACACACACACACACACACACACACAGTGCAGGCTCTACCTAGCTGATGCAGATGTTGATGCATCTGGGAACAGGACATGGATGATGGTGTAATTAGTCCGCAGTGACACCTCCTGCTCCTGCTCCTGCTCCTCCTCCTCCTCCTGCTCCTCCATGGATTTCTACTGATGAACAGTGCGCTGCAGCAGCAGCTCGCTGCTGTGTGTTGGGAGTCAGAGCGGCTGTGTTGACGTGACGAGCAGGGACGAGCGCGCCTCAGACGAGCGTCTGGATGCCATCCGGCTGCTGACACAGTCAAACACTCTGGCACAATCTGGAAGGCAGCAGCCATTGTGGCCGGTGGATGAAAATGTTAATTTCCTCTCTTGATAATGATGCATGTCGTTCCCAAATGTGATTATGCTGACAGAATGGTGTGTAACACGCTCGTAATGTGCTTACGATGTTTTAAAACACATTAGCACGGCTGCACACTGTGAAATGCGAGGAGACCCGCAAGGAAACCTGGAAGGTTCTGAGGCAGGAACCACAGGGAGACCTGGACGGCTCCCTGAGGACCGCCGGGATTAAGGATTAAGGATGGCAGATTATTAGCAGGAATCAGTGGCCATTAGTTCAGCAGCAGGATACACACATCTGAAGACAAAAGAGCTGGAATCACTTCAAGAGTTTCGGTACAGGCTGGTCGGGGTTTGCATTCATGTTAGACTGGAAACGCTGGTAACGTAAAGTAACATAACCTAACGTAACCTAACATAACATAACCTAATGTACCCTAATGTAACCTAATGTAACCTAATGCAACCTAACGTAACCTAATGTACCCTAATGTAACCTAATGGAACCTAATGGAACCTAATGTAACCTAACCAAATGCTCTGCAACCGAACCTAACTTATCGTATTGTAGCCTAACGATACCCAATGTACTGTAACACCATGTATCCTGGCATCACATAACATGATGTAAGCTAACATAATGTAATGTAACATGATGTAATGTAGCATAACATAACATCAGGTATCAAATCAGGATCATGGATCATGTGTGTGTGTGTGAGCTCTGAGGCTCTACACACAGGTAACTCTGCAGCGTCCTCTCTGAGTGTAAACAGAGGAGGGGCAGCGAGGACGCAGAGCGGCCCTGACAGCTGTCTGCTCCCATCTGTGTGACTGGCCCGCTCTGCTAGCGCTCTGCTAACACTCTGCTAGCACCGTGCTAACGCCCAGCTAACACTGCTAGCACCGTGCTAAGGCTCTACTAGCAACAATGAAATGCGGTGGAGAAAAGACAAAGGCCTAGATCAGGCCTGTCTGCACCTCCACCTTTTCACACTACAGACAGCAGCTGCACAGGTACTCCTGCCCTGACTCCGTGTGGTCTGGCTCATCGGAGCAGCTTTCACCGTCTGAGGAACGAGGCATCACGTTCTGACCTCTCCACACGGACTGCTCTGCATTGCTCTGAATGAGTCGGGGAAACGTGAGATATCGTTTTCAGGATGTTTCCAGAGTCACGCTTCAAACAGACCAGGCTGCACATCGTCTGTGTGGAGGTCTCTGCTCTGACTCACACCTGACTCAGGAGGTGCTGCTCCTGCAGGAGGTCCTGCAGGAGGTCCCGCCACACCGCGGTCGGCTCCAGGCTCGGTGTTTAACCCCTGACCTGCTCGGCTGGCTGCTCCCTCACACCTCACCGCTCCACTTCAGCGGCTGCTCTCCAGCAGAGCGGCGTGTGCAGCTTCACACAACAAACAGCTCGTCCAGCCTGAGTCACAGGAGCAGCCACACAGGACACCTCCCCGCTCCCTGCACTGCATCCCCTGACCTCAGCACCTCTGTCCAAAGCACCAGAGACACAAAGCTCCAAAGAAACACGTAGAGACAGACTCCAAGACATGTGGCGCTGCAAGTCCCTGTATTTTAATCACAGGAGGAACTCCCAGGTAGGAATGCTGCCGTCTGAAGAGAGACTAGCTCCTGACTCTCTAGTCTGTGAGACGTGGACCAATCAGTGGGTTTGAGGTCACAGATCAACACGTGATGAGAATGAATGATGGAATTAATTACAGCCTGTATGAAAATACCACATTCACTTACATATAAACACAATACAACATAAATAAAGATACTGCACAATACTGGGTTCTCCCCAGGCTAAAGAGAACCTGAGGTGTCCAACTTCCCACCATCATCAAATCAAGCCATTCTCTTCAGCATGGATGGGTCCTTTTATTTTCTTCAGGTTTAGTTTCATTGTGTTTTTACGCCTCTGTCAGCAGTGAACTGAAGAAAGGACTTCACCCTTGAACCCGGGGTGAGAGGCTGACTGCATGACGGGTCAAGCCTCTACAGAGGTCTGCTTCCTCCTGGAGGAGAGGAGGAGGACGGGATGTGAGCAGAGCAGTTCCGGCTCCTGGAGCCTTCGTCACCTCCTCGCCTCCTCAGGGCGTCTGGCTCAGCTCGCCACCACGCCACCACCAGGAGGAACGTCTAAAAATAGCTCCAGGTTGTTTCCAGGCAGTGGGAATACTGCCATCTAATAGGAACTCTTTCCCGATGAAACTCCTCATAAACCTTCAAGAGGAGCGCGTTAGGAGGAGACTGAGCCGGTACGTTCAGAGTAAAAGCAGACGTGGATCATTTCTGAGTGGAACACACCTTCAGAGGCAGCATCGCCCTGCTGCATGGATATCAGACAGGCTGAGCGTGCCAAGGCGGCCTGATTTTATTACTTTATTTATTTACCACAGCACAGTCTAGTTTTTTGAGGAAGCCTATTACTGTCCTCCCACACACACCCATCAGTAGCAGGCGCACCACGACCTCAATAACCCTCCACACACACACAGGTTCAGTCCATCTCAGCCTGCAAACACCCACTCACTCACTCAGAGCGCTACTGCCCCCCAGTGGCTGACCCCGCACACTGCAGCCGCTCTTCCACGTTACTGTATGCACCCTTCAGTCACATTCAACTGCCACAAAACAAGATTTGTGCAGAATGAGAAGCTCACTGTAGAGTCACTCTGAAGTAGATCAACGTAGACGTGTTAAACGTAGAAGCAAACAGACACAGATCACTGGAGGTTTTTGTATTTCCATTTAATGACAGTGGATCAATGCTCAGGTGTTGAACTCCTGGTTCCTTCACATGACACAGTCTCTTGTCTGGCTCTGCTCCTGACGACTCAGACACTGAACACTAGAAACGTGGCGTGAAGACAGCGCGTGGCTGCCGGCAGCGTCCGTACAAAAAGTTGAGATTTGGAGAGATTGGAAAAGCGTGAGACGAGCTGACCCGCTCCTGGATCTGAGGCTGGACAGAGGCACGCTGGGAGAACCCCAACCTCACTTTCACACGTTTAACGAGTCAAGTCGCTTTGGGGTTTAAGACTTTTAAGGCTTTTTAAACTCAACAATCATAATAGAGAGTTTGCAGATTTACCTCAATTTCCCCAGAGGACTGAACAAAACAAAACAATAAATAGCAATCAATAAGCAAGGACTGAGGCAGTTGGTCCAGACTTGGCTTAAACACAGACGTACGGTGAAGTTTGTCCGATGAACCTGACAGTAACTGGGATGAGTCAAACACACCAAGCCTCAGTTTGTCTGTCTGTTTTGAAGTGTTATTTCCTCATAACCTTGTTTTACATTAAAATCTGCTTAGTCCCTTCACATAGAACCACGTCAGAGCTGAGCATCTGTGGTGAGAGTTTGATAAACCACAACAGAAATCTGTCAGTTTTAGCTCGATTATCTAGTGCTTTTAAATACATTAGTATGGATCAAATGTCCAATTCTTTTTCAAGTACATCAAGTTGAAACATCCAGAGGCACAACACGATAGACAATGACAGGATACCACACAGGATCCATCCACCTCCAGCTCCTCACCCTCATGTCCCTCACCTGGCCAAACGCTACTCGTATAAATGGAATGATCACCTGGTCACAAACATCTTCTGTGTTTACTTTAGAATTTGATGCAAATAAAAGGCAAAAATGAAAGAGTTAGGGCAAAACACTCCCTAATGTAAAGGAATGTCAAACAAGACAGGATCTAGACACCATAGTTCTAGAAACACAGTGATATGAGACTCAGGCTTTAAGGCTTCATTTTTGGGGGGGCTGGGGGAGAGGAGGAGGAGGAGGAGGAGGAGGAGGAGGAGGAGGATGTTTCTGCACTAACAGAGTGTGACAGGTGAGCAGTCAGTCTGTGTGCTCTGAGGTTCTCTCCGGGGAGTCTCCAGCCTCGACTGAGGCCGAGGCTGCAGGTGGGTGTGTGTCCGGGTGTGTGTGTGTGGGAGTGTGTGGTGTGGCTGCAGGCTCTGAGGCCTGGTCCAGGTCCTGGTCCAGGTCCAGGTCCTGGTCCAGGTCCTGGTCCGAGGGTGTGTGTGCTGTCTGCTCAGCAGCAGCCGGCTGGCCGTTAGGAACCTGGCAACAAGAGGAGCAAACGATAACAGAGGGCAGGCAGCTCCTCACACACACACACACACACACACACACACACACACTGAACACCTGGAACATTTCTAACTCTCTCACATTCTTGTCCCTTTACTGTTTGTCTGCCTCCTTATATCTACACACCTCTGCTCACCTCTCTCTATAGCCATCTATCTATCTATCTATGGTATCTATCTATCTATGGTATCTATCTATCTACCTATCTATGGTATCTATCTAACTTATCTATCTATGGTATCTAAGTTATCTATCTATGGTATCTATCTATCTATCTATCTATCTATCTATGGTATCTATCTATCTATCTATGGTATCTATCTAACTTATCTATCTATGGTATCTAAGTTATCTATCTATGGTATCTATCTATCTATGGTATCTATCTATCTATGGTATCTATCTATCTATCTATCTATGGTATCTATCTATGGTATCTATCTATCTATCTATCTATGGTATCTATCTATCTATGGTATCTATCTATCTATCTATCTATGGTATCTATCAATGTATCTATCTATGGTATATATCGATCTATCTATCTATGGTATCTATCTATGGTATCTATCGATGTATCTATCTATGGTATATATCGATCTATCTATCTATGGTATCTATCGATGGTATCTATCTATGGTATCCATCGATGGTATCTATCTATCTATCTATCTATGGTATCTATCTATGGTATCCATCGATGGTATCTATCTATCTATCTATCTATGGTATCTATCGATGGTATCTATCGATGGTATCCATCGATGGTATCTATCGATGGTATCCATCGATGGTATCTATCGATGGTATGTATCTATCTATGGTACCCATCTACTGTACCTATCTATCTATCTATGGTACCTATCTATCTATTGTTATCCTTCTATCTAGAACAGACTAGAACTTGGTATAAAAGCAGTCAAACCTCTCTCGTCGTCTCATGTCTTTCGCTGCATTAATCTGTCTACATCTGATCTCTGACCGGAGGCGGGCGGGGGGGTCAGGGGTCACAGCGGGGGGGCGGGGTCAGGGATCGGGGGGGCTGAGGGGGGGTTGCATCACCAGGAGAACAACTCAAAGCATGCAAACGCCTCATATGACGTCAGGGACACGGGTGTGGGAAACTCGCAGCCACACACACACACACACACATGCAAGTACACGCCCCCACATTCCTCACACACACACACACACACACACACACACACAGACTGAGGTATAGATGAGTCACTGTTATCGCCTCATGCATCAACACACAGAGGAAACCCTGGACACCCCCCACGCACCACGCCGTAGTTTTCCATCCACCTTTGCACGCACAAACGGCTCACCTTTCTTCTTTGCGTGTGTGTGCGTGTGTGTGCGTGTGTGTGTGTGTGTGTGTGTGGGCAGCCGGTTCGAGGAGGAAGTGTCAGAGAGTTGAGGTTAGTGAAAGTCAGAGACAGGTTTCCTACACAGTCATGAACAGGCAGCTCATTAGCAAACACTAACGTCTTTAATGTCTTCACACACTGCAGACGTTCATGTGTCAGAGCTGACCAGATCAGAGCAGGATCACCACTGATCACCTCCATTGATTAGTACTGATCGCATGGGCAGTGTGTTCACACATTAATGGCAGGATTCACTGTTTTAAACTGTTTTATGGATGGACAACAATACATAGTATTGTTATTATTATTATTATTATTATTGTTATATATAATTCCATGTGTTGTTATTGGTCCACTGGTCCTGGTGTTTTTGTATCTTTGCATTCAGTCACAGGGAAATTGTTAAGGTTTCTTTTCTTTTGTCCCAAAAAGAAACAGGAAATATTCACAAGCAGAGATGAGAACACTTGGCCTGATAGACTGAAGAGTTGTTGCACTTCCTCTCTACTCTAATATTTGACATTACAACAGCAGTAATCACAGTACATTTCTGTGTGTGTGTGTGTGTGTGTGTGTGTGTGTGTGTGTGTGTGTGTGTGTGTGTGTGTGTGTGTGTGTGTGTGTGTGTGTGTGTGTGTGTGTGTGTGTGTGTGTGTCCTCACCTGCAGAGGCTGGTTCTCTGGGGGCGGCCCCCCGCTCTTCATCATCTTCATCATCTCTCTGACCTGGACGATGGCGAAGGCCACGCTGACCCAGGGGGCGCCGGAGAGCACCCAGGCCGGCTTGTTGACGTCCTCCTGCTCCTCCTGGTGCTTCGTCTTCTTCACAGGAAGTGGCGCAGCCTGCCGGGAGGGGGCGGGACTTCCTGCCGCCCCCGGCCCCTGGACCAGGTCGATGGTGGCGATGGGAACCGGACTGGAAGGAACCGGAATGTTCTCAGCCAGCATCCGGTCCTCTGAGGACGAGGAGGAGGAGAGAAGGTCACGTCCTGCTCTACTGTGACCGAAGAGGAGGAGTCAGGAGGAGTCAGGGGGAGTCAGGGGGAGTCAGGAGTCTCACCTTTCTCCTCGTCTCCTCCGGACAGACACTGGATGAAGGAGAAGATGAGGAGGATGACGAGGGAGGCCATCCCGATGCCTCTGAAGGTGGCAGCAGCACCTGCACAAAACAGCTCAGTCACCACCTGGTTAACTAGCTCTACCAGTCACCACCTGGTTAACTAGCTCTACCAGTCACCACCTGATTAACTAGCTCTACCAGTCACCACCTGGTTAACTAGCTCTACCAGTCACCACCTGGTTAACTAGCTCTACCAGTCACCACCTGATTAACTAGCTCTACCAGTCACCACCTGGTTAACTAGCTCTACCAGTCACCACCTGGTTGACTAGTTCTACCAGTCACCACCTGATTAACTAGCTCTACCAGTCACCACCTGATTAACTAGCTCTACCAGTCACCACCTGGTTAACTAGTTCTACCAGTCACCACCTGGTTAACTAGCTCTACCAGTCACCACCTGGTTGACTAGTTCTACCAGTCACCACCTGGTTAACTAGCTCTACCAGTCACCACCTGGTTAACTAGCTCTACCAGTCACCACCTGGTTAACTAGCTCTACCAGTCAGACTCCCTGGTTAACTAGCACTACCAGTCACCACCCGGTTGACTAGTTCTCTCAGTCACCACCTGGTTAACTAGCTCTACCAGTCAGACTCCCTGGTTGACTAGTTCTCCCAGTCGGACTCCCTGGTCCTCTGTGACCTACCGAAGTAGTAGACGAAGACTCCGCCCACCATGGCGCCGCAGCCCCGCCCCAGCCCCAGGTGCAGCCCCTGCAGGATGCCCTGGGCGGAGGTGCGCAGCGCCGGGGGCACGGCCGCGCTCAGGAAGGAGATGCAGGCGGCCCAGACGGAGGCGTGGGTCAGACCTGGGGAGGAGGCGCAGGGGTCAGAGGTCAGGGTGGAGGTGAGTGTGGTTCTCTGTCCATGCTGGAGCAGAGATCTGTGCCTTGTCCACACGGGGGCGCTGTTCCTACTGTGAACATCCTGGTCTGATCGGTTCTCTTCACTGAACTGAACTGAATCTAATCTAGTGTGGTGTGGGTGTGTGTGTGTGTGTGTGTGTGTGTGTGTGTGTGTGTGTGTGTGTGTGTGTGTAAGCAGTAGAGCTCTGATCAACTTCCTGTGTGATGTCATCATCACTGTGAACTGAAAGCTGACAACAGGAAGTGGCTGATGCTCAGAAACTCTGAGTTTAAAACTTTCTGTTTTGATCACAGCCAAAACAGGAGGAGGAGTAGATGATTAGGAGGACAGATGAGGAGGAGGAGAGATGAGGAGGAAGAGGAAAAGGAGGAGGAAGAGAGATGAGGAGGAAAGGAGGAGGAGAGAGTTCTTGAGTTCACCATTGGCTCAGAGTTCATGTGATTGTTTGTTTCCGTGCTTGAGCAGGGAGAGGAAGAGGAGGCAGATAAGCCTCCTGGTGGACCAACACCCAGGTTCCTGCCTCCTCCTCCTCCTCCTCCTCCTCCTCCTCCTCCTCCTCCTCCTCCTCCTCCTCCTCCTCCTCCTCCTCCTCCTCCTCCTCCTCCTCCTCCTCCTCCTCCTCCTCCTCCTCCTCCTCCTCCTCCTCCTCCTCCTCCTCCTCCTCCTCCTCCTCACCTTGGAGGATCTCCATGGGCAGTACGATCCAGGCGTTCTGCAGGTAGGAGATGTACAGGTAGCGGGCTGTGTTACAGGCCAGGCCGATGTACAGAACCCTGAGAGAGCAGACAGAGGAGAAGATGAAACTTTCATCCTTTTTGTTCCTTTGAAACACAAGAACATGAAAACAAAGCAGGAAATGAACCTGAGAGACGTCTCCTATCAGAGCCACGAGAGGCTCCACACGCACACGGAATCGAACATAAAGACGTTGAAACTTGAATTATTTATGTGTTTACTGGTCGGCTGCAACCGCCACCTCACAGAGCGGACCAACACCAACTAGCAGCTTCGTGGTGCACTGATCGGTTTCTAAGAAGAAACAGAGAAAATTGCAAAAGTTGGTTTCACAAACTCTAAACTTGGTGTCTTCACCTGACTGAACCTGAATGTGAAACATGTGAAAGACGTGAGGGACGGCCGGCCGACCTGTGGCCGCTCGGCTCTAAACCACGAGACGATTTGTTTTCCTGTTTTCCCTCCAGTGCGGAGGCGTTGACGCAGGCCGTGGGAGCGCTGGAGACGCCAGGCCTCAGCAAACAAACAGAGACGAGACAGACGAGGGACACGCCCTGGACACACACACCTCACACACACCTCAGCGTGATGTCACCATCATTCCTCTGACTGAGGCAACACTGGGAGCAAGTCTAGATGATGGTGGAGGGGGAGAGGTGCTAGAGAGCTGACCAAACATCGAGTGTGATCAAAACGAGACGGGGATGTGCAGGATCCCTCTCTCCAACTCCTTTTACTTTCTAAGAAACGCTTTTTAGTTCAACACAACCACACAACAGACCTCAGATCAGCTGGGAAGGACCAAAGCTCCACAGAATCAATGAACCCAAAGTGTAGGACTCAGACTCAGTTATTCTCCATGAATACTGCAGTCTGTTTATAGTCAGAGCTTCAGCACCAACTACATCTAATCAATCATAAAATCTCTAGACTTTTTCATACGAGAAAAGTGACGCATCACCTTTCACTAGCTGGTAGGGCGCTTCAACATGTGCCAGCTCTAATGGAGGCTGCTGCAGAACCCTCTAAACTGATGCTGCAGCAGCTTCTCACCCTGACACCCCGAGAGAGAGAGAGAGAGAGAGTGTGTGTGTGAGACAGGATGTGCAGCTCAGCAGCATGGACACACCCCTCAGCACAGCCTCGGTTTGACCCGTTTGATCTTTTTCTTCATTCTTCTGTGTTGTCATCGGCCTGAGGACGAGCCAGAGCAGCAGGTGTATTCAGTGGGGCTGGACGAGCATCCGGCTCGCTCTCAGCCTGCTGTTGACTCAGGACTCTGCAGCTGAAACCTAACACCACCCAGCCTCTCCAATGTCCCCACCGTCCCCCAGGGACCAAAGAGGCTTTGTCTGAGGCAGACCTGCTCAGAGCGGCTCGCTCTCACAGGATTTACATGATGCAAAGGTTCAGATCAGAACCTGGAAATCTGAAGAAACTCTGGAAAACTGGGATCACGTTGTACCTCCATCTGAGTGACTGGAGCCTGTGCTAAGTAGCCAGTCCAGTTAAGCTGCTTAAACTTACCTCAACCTGATTTGATGCCATTGAGTCAAAACCAACAAACGCAGTTAACTCAGTTCACACGTTCTCCACACTGGAGTCAAACAAGGTCAGAGCGAGCAGGAAGTGGACTGGGCACCAACTTCCTGTCTCTGCTTGTCCCAACACTGATTAGCTGATTAGCTTCACTGAGCATGGTCAGAATAATCTGCAGACTATTCCACTCAGACACAAACCCGTCTAAACATCGATTGGTTGAGTTTGATTATTTAACAATGTTTCCAGATGGAAACACAAAATCGAAAGGGAAAAAGGAACTCAAACAAGTGGAATTGCCCAAGATTTCTTGTAATAAGGTTGTTACTTTCATGTTTCTCTCTCTCTGAAGATAAATGAAACACTTCTAAATCTAAAGGCTTTTCTTTTATGGTGGTGAGGACCAGATAAAGAGCAGGACCAGTGTTCTGCAGGAGTATTTCATGTGGCTCTACAGACTCTTCTATACGATCAGAATCCAGATGTGTTACCTGACGTGTCCGACCAGCTCGATGAACTTGTGGCTGGTGAAGTAGGCGGTGAGCTCGGAGACGTGGCTGAGCACGGAGCAGACGCCGAAGAGCGTGGTGGTGCCGTTCAGGTCCTCCAGGTGCCAGTAGAGGAAGGTGAAGACGAAGCCGTAGCCGAAGCCCATGAACCAGGCGACGAAGAGCACCGAGCTGTAGCGCACGCTGCACAGCAGCCGCAGCAGGTCCACGTAGTGGAACTCCTCCTCCTCCTCCTCAGGCGAGGCAGGCTGCTCCGAGGGGGAGGAAGAGGAGGAAGAGGAGGAGGTGTTGGGAGCAGCAGGAGGCTCTGGTAGAGCTCTGGGGGTGTCTGCCTCTGAGGTGACGCCCTCTGGTGGCTCGTGGCGGGAGCTCGCTCCGGGCTCGAAGTAGAACTGCGTGGCGACGATGAAGGCCACGCCCATCAGCACGCCGAACACGATGAAGGCGATGCGGTAGTCGTGCAGGTCGGGGGCGAGGCATCCGGCGCCCTCCACCTCCACGGACACGTGGGTGTGGTCGATCCAGATGCCCACCAGCAGCATGGCCACGCCCCAGCCCAGCGAGCCCCACATGCGCTGCAGGCCGTAGCGGTCGCGGGCGCGGCCCAGGTACTGCAGCGTCACCGTGTCCACGATGGTGACGGCCGGGGCGCTGAAGAACTCCCCCACGATGATGACGAGCAGGATGAGGAGGAAGATGGCCTCCACCCGGTCCTGGAGGACAGAGGGGAGGGGGACAGTGGAGAGGAAGGCAGGGGTGGAGTAGAGTAGAGTATGTCACGGTAAAGTCAACAAAAACAAAGAAATATGTGCTACATGTACATATATGCACACATATGTACATACATAAGTACATAACAGTGTCATGTTTAAGTAGCTAGCAGAGTAGAATAGAATAGAATCAATTCTGCCTTCAGAGGAAGTTAAGCATCAAAATATAAATAAATAGGTTTTGAGTCTGGCTTCTATCTAGACAGATAGAATAGATGAATGAACATGGACGTACCTGGTTGTAGATGATCTGGTGCTTCTGAGCTCCGGTCGGAGACGGGGAGACCGAGGAGGAGGTGGTGGAGGCGTTGGGTGGAGCAGACGTAGCATTAGCATCGACACTACGTTTTTGTACATAGAGGAGCAGAGGGAGGTCTGGGAGGAGGTGCTGGGGGCTCCGCCGCACTCGGGTGGAGTTGGAGGAGCTGTTGGAGCTGGAGGAGCTGGAGGAGTTGATCTGAGGGAGCGTGGTCGTGGCTCCTGGGGGCAGGCTCGTGGTCGTCCCTCCCACCGCCACACACTCCATCTCTGCCGGCTTCACGAAGCCGATGCCGCAGTTGAAGAAGAGCCAGCAGAGGACGGAGAAGAGCAGCACCGCCTTCCCCTTCTTGAAGCGGTCCGCCACCACCCCCCAGAAGGGGGCGCTGCAGAACTCGATGAAGTAGCGGATGCCGACCAGCAGCCCGCTGCGGCTGGCCGTCAGCCCCAGCTGCTTGTAGTAGACGGCCAGCAGGGGGTGCAGCGAGCCGTAGGCGGCGTAGAAGAAGAAGTAGAAGACCTTGGAGACGAGCAGGCGGCTGTTGATGCGGAGACACATCCTCTCGCAGCAGTCGATGGAGTCCGGAGCGACACCAGGGGGCGCCGCGGCCACCGGAGGGGGGGCGGAGCCCGCACGCCGCTCCATCGACAGCGTGTTGAACGGCTCGGCCAGCACGTACTTCCTCTTCTGCTCCTCTTCATCATCTGTCAGGATGGCAACCTTGTCGTCGGCCGGCATATCTGAGAGATAAGGAAAACCAGAGTGGGAGCGCTGGGAATGCAAATCAGCCTCAGCGTTCCTCTGCTCTCCCAGTCATGGACCACAACGTACACTCTGGATGTCCTTGTTGAATGGCGGTCGTTCGTTCTTTTATCTATGTCAGAAATGTCTTTAAATGCTCAAATCATATAAGTATCTGTCATTTGTTTTACGAGTCCATTAAGAGTCTTACTTTTCACTTCAACAACGCGTTCAGTCAGCGTTAGCCCCTCAGGGAGTTGATTATTGTCTATTGGAAGTAGTTTTATTGATCAGATGAATGGACGGCCGTTGTTTGTTGTGTGGCGGCCGCAGCTTCTTAATTTCACACCTTCAAACCAACATATCATGGGCTGTGTCCGAAACCACTCCCTAACCCCTGTATATGGCCCGTAACCAGGTGGACACAATTTTTATTAGTGTCCAAATGTCTAGTAAAGAGATTAAGGGCACTGAATGTATCCCACAGTGCACCTTGATTCCAAGTGTACATGGATGGTCACTCGCTGGACCCTATGTCCCATCATGCTCTGCGGTGGGACGGCGGGAAGAGAGCATGGATAGGAATGAACGGGCCGGTGTTTAGTCCGGTATCCAGGTTGTATGATGCGTCCACAGAAGAGAGCGAGACAACAGCTGCTGTACAGATATAAGGAAATGACCCTTTAATGAACTTGTGAAATGTGAATGTTATATAAACGTAATAACGTAGGTCAATTACTAATGTAACATTTACCAAAGCTCTAACGTTTTTGTATTTTCCGCCAATTTGGTCCGTATAGTGCAACGGTTAGTGACGTCATCTTGGTGACTCCAAACGAGTGTCCGACAGTATTTGTCGGTCAGCGAAGGTTCCACATAATGCGCTAAGTGTAGTACACTATGCGGGGCTTAGGGGGTGGTTTCGGACACAGCATTTATGCCCGATAGACATGGTGAAATAGTCCAACTGCTGCGCGTCATTTCTCGCATAAACTGAACCGGGACCGAACCAAAACGAGCAGTATTTCCCCTTTAACCTCAGAGAAACTCAGATAAATGATTTTAAACGAGCTCAAACCGGCAGAAATTAATAGAAACGCCGGGGTGAACCAGGAAGCAGCAGGTTAACTCACCTGTTCAGGTCAGTGGGCTGGGACTGCGCAGTTTGGGCTGAATTTCTCTCCTCTGGGGAACATTTCTCACTCGCTCTTCCTCGTTGTTTGTTGTTTACTCTGCACTTCCGGGTCGAGCTGGAGCTGGAGCGTCCATGGTTCGGTTCTCCGGGTTTGTGAAGGCGCTTTGTGAGGAGAACAACAGCTGCGGCTCGTCAGACCGGAGCTCCCACCCACAGACATAATAAAGAGTAGACGCCGCGTTGGCTGCCGGGACTCGAGAAGTGCGGCCGCCATCTTGCGGAGGTCTCGGGGTGGACAGCAGGGGCAGCAGCATGCATGTGCACTGTGCCGCATACAATTGTAAAAATCAGAGAACTGTTGTAAACAGGGCTCGTGGAATTACTTTTCACGAGTAAGACTGGACATTATTTTCGGTTGTAGTTTGTGAACAGAATATTACTGGACTGCATTGAAGTCAGACAGATGCAGGAAGATAATACGAAGACGTACATACGATTATTAGGAAATAGGAAGATAGTGTGTAGTAAAAATAGGAAGAATGTAAAAAAATAAGCTTGGCTTCCTTTGTAAAATGTTTCTCAAGTCTCTCATGTCTCAATGTTTTCATTTTGAAGGTTTCCAAAAGACAGAGACACCAGGAAGAGGTGGGAAGTGGCTTTGAGGAGGGAAAGATTCACTGCAACTGATACAACTGTGCTATGCAGTGAACATTTTATGTGGTGGGGGGTCTATTCAAATAGTGCTTGTTAGTCAGGCAGTGACAGGAGTTCAGCGCTGATCTGTCATGCATGGAGTTCCTAAGATGCTCCATTCTCAGCATCAGGTTCATATGATGTTACTGGTTCAATGCTTCAGCCTTTAGTTTTGCCTCTGTTCAAAGGGTTTGTATTCAGTCCCACACAAGTGTCATAACAGGTAAGTATGGCAACATGATGCTTTTACTTCAAAGATTTTCAGTGTTCACTGTTGTCAGAATCACCTTGTATTGAGTGTGCTTCAGGTCTGTATAGAGGAATTTCTCCAGGCTTTGTTCTAGTCACTGTTGTCACTTTTTTTGTTATGTAACCCTGTCTATATATCTAGAACGATATATCATCTATATTGACTTGATTATATATCTATATCAACCTGGCTCCAAATAAGTGGAAGAAGATGCATGGTTGGATGGATATTTCTCTCTTTCTCTCTCTCTCTATACATATTCATGTTTATATATATATATCTATCTATACATAAATAAATGTATTTATATATTGCTTAATTTTGTAGCTCATTAAACAAGCTGGATAAGACTTTTACTGCCAGTAGCTGCTTCTACATTGTGTATTTTGAGAAATACCTATCAAACATCCCATATATCAGAGTATTCTATTACTGTTGAGCCCACTTTCAATATCAATATAGGTCAAACAAAGTGTCCTGTATCATAACGACATAAATGACGTTGCATAAAAAACGTATGACAATCAGTGCGGTATTCAGTGAGTTATGATTGATTAACTGCGCTGACATGTCTGCGCCTGTCTCAGAGATTACACCGAGTGGAGCAGGAGACCATTCCAAGATGGCGGCCCCACGGCTCGTCAGCGCCAGTAGGATGTATGTGCTGACCCGTAGCAGTGGCGGTTCAGCTCCCTGGTCAGATGCTCCGACAGATACGCTGCGATACGGTCAAGTTTCTCTGGAGCCCAGAGAGTGAAGAACGTCAGCTTCTCCATGTTGGCCTTCACCAGCCCATCCTACACACACACACACACACACACACACACACACACACAGATAGTGATAGAATGTTTTAATCCGGTGCTTCTTGTAGTTGCATAATGTGTTTACATTGTTGTGCTATAGTTAGCAGAGATTCACCGGTTCAATGCCCAATGCAGCCACTGACCAACAGCACTGACGTCTCTCAAACCTGATCATCTGTCACATCTGTCACATCTGTCACATCTGTCACATCTGTCACATCTGCAGCTGAGCCAAACGTCTGACTTGTTAACGTGTTCGTAAATCAGAGGAAGAAGACGGAGCAGATCTGAGTCTCATTAGACTCAACTCACAGAAAATAAAGTAGAAACCCACAGCTCTGGATTTATTTATCATTCCAACAGAAACAGAAAAACTAATCACGACCTGCAGAGATGAAACTGCTGCAGGGACTAGAACAAGTAGAATAAACTACTGTAAGCAAAATAATAATGATGACAACTGACATAACAGTGATGACATAACAGTAATGATAGGCAATTATGACAGGAAGTGTGGTAAGAAGCAGCACTAGTAGCGGCACTAGTGCTGTTAGTCGGTACTAGTAGTTGTAGCATTGTTGGCAGTAGTAGCAGCAGTAGCACTAGTAGTGCTAGTAGTAGCAGCAGTAGCACTAGTAGTGCTAGTAGCAGTACTAGCAGTAGCACTCGTACTAGTAGTGTCAGGTACCTCCGGGGGTTTGGTGGTCCAGCACAGAGCAGCAGTCCAGCAGCATCCTCCAAGGAGCCTGGGAGACGGTCTCCATGGCGATGGGTCGGGGCAGTGACACCCGCCGAGGCAGACTGGGCGGACTGGGCATGGTGACCCCCCAGGGAAGACTCGGGGGGCCGAGATCCCGGGGCAGAGAGCTGAACACAGAGGGCATGCTGGGAAACCTGTGCAGAGTCCCCGGCATCTCCATGGCAACCTGGAGGAAAAGGAAGAGGAGGAGGTAGAGAAGGTAGGAGAGGTAGAGAAGGTAGAGGAGGAAGAGACGGTAGAGGAGGAGGAGGAGGTAGAGGAGGAGGAGGAGGATGAGGAGGACCAAGCAGCGGCAGCAGTGAAGGAACCACCAGAGGACTGAGGAGACTTTCCTCAGAACAGCCTCACATTCCTCTGACTATGAACACCCCCCCTAACCCCGGATATACTCCACCTCCTCTGCTTCTCCTTCAGCCCTGAACAACCTCTGACCAGGTGCATTCTGGGTAATCAACAGGTGGATTCCTACCTGCGTGCAGCTCTGCTCTGACTCTAGTCTGTAGTTGTTTCAGTTCATTATGTAACTGCTGAGCCTGTGGCTGCAAACCATCAATAATCAATAGCTGTGATCACTGCTGCTGTGACCCCCCCGACCCCCCGTCCCTGTTAGACCTACACAACAACAACAGTTCGTTTTTTTTATTTTATTTTATATTTAAGCTCAAACAATGACGTCACAGCTTCAAACCCCGGGCTCTGATTGGCCAGTTTGACTCAGTCCTCAGGTGGCAGGTGTTCCCCGCTGCCCCCCCACAAACAGTCCTCCTAGCTCCGCCTCCAGCTGCTGCAGGTGGGCGGAGTCTGGCCAGCCCCCACCCCCCACCTCCTCCAGTGTCCTCCACCAGGGACGACGAGACGCCAGCAGCAAAGCATTGTGGGAGTCCCGGCCGCGGGCAGAGACTGGGCCAGCTGGGCTGAGCAGGGAGGAGGAGTCTGTTACCGTGGCAACAGAGAGGGGCGGGGCCTCTAGAGGGGAAAGGCAGGGCTGTGTGTGAGAGTGTGTCTGTGTGACTGAACACATCTGTGTGTGTGTGTGTGTGTGTCTGACCTCTCAGCAGCTCCAGCTGTGTGTGTGTGTGAGCCAGCAGCGCCTCCACCCTCTGCTCCTCCCTCCTCCTCTCTGCTCCTCCCCTCAGCTCCTCCTGCAGTAGCTGCTGCACCTCCTCCAAGAGGCGCTCACACTCCGGACGGGAGACCCGGGACGACTGCACACACACACACACACACACACACACACACACACACACACACACACACACACACACACACACACACACACACACACACACACACACACACACACAGAGTTAGAGGCGTCCAGAGCATGGTGAGAAGTGTGTGGTGGGCGGAGCCTGTTACCGGGTGCAGACTGATGAACTCGTCCACCTGCCTCTGTAGCTCCGCCCTCCTACTGTCAGTCAAACCGCTCTGACCAATCCAGAGACCCGTGGTGGGTGGGGCCTTCACTGCTCGCCGCCTCTGAAGGAAGTGACGCACCTGTGGGGGGCGGAGTCAGAGCCATCAGCTGGGCACAGACGCCGCTTTGACAGAATGTGTGTGTGTGTGTGTGTGTGTGTGTGTGTGTGTGTGTGTGTGTGTGTGCGTGCGTGCGTACCGCTCTCTGCAGTGTGCGTGCTGCCTGCTGGTGTATGTGTGTGCTCCTCAGAGTGTGTGTGTGTGTGATGGCCTTGTAGCGTCGTCGCTCTCTGAAGCCACGCCAGAAGCTCTGGATGACCACGGCCGCACGCCGCTCACACTCCTGCAGGTAGGACTGCACCTGGCCTACACACACACACACACACACACACACACACACACACATAAACAGAAGCTCCACTTGTCTGTGTGTCTGACTCCTCTCCCCACCGCCCTCATTTCACTTCTTTTGTGTTGTGAGTGCGTGAATGCGTGTGTGCTTGCATATGCGTGTGTATGTGTGTGTGTGTGTGTGTGTGTGTGTGTGTGTGTGTGTGTGTGTGTGTGTACCCGGAGGAAGCAGCTGAAGCAGTTTTCTTTGTTTCTGGTGGAACAGTCGTCTCGCCTGTTGACGTCTCACACACACCTGGAAAAATACATACATAAACACACAGACACACACAATAAAATACCTGTGTGTTGTTGTGTAGTTTCCTCTCACCTGGTACCTGAGCTCCTCCTCCCACTGCTCCGCCTCCCTCTGCTGCTGCTGCTGCCTCCTTCGAGCCCTGACACACACACACACACACACACAAAGATTTACTCTTACCTCAATCCAACTCCAGATAATTTTCTGGTCATTGAAGAGAGTTTTATGAGTTCGTCATGTCATCATTACAGAACTTGCACATATTTTCTTGACCTCTGAACCTGCAGGTGTGTGTATGTGTGTGTGTGTGTACCTGTATCTCCTCTGCAGCATGCTCACCGCTCTGTTCAGACTCTTCACTCTGCGTCTGGTTTGATACGAGCGCCACGCCGCCTGCAGCACACACGCCGCCTGCACACGCTCAGGAGACGCCTGGGGGTGGGGGGGGTTAGAGGTCATCATAGAGGGAGGGGTCAGAGGTCACACAGGAAGAGAGACGGGCAGGTAACCCTAAACATCCAGGTGAGCACACCTGGTAGTGAGTCTCTTTGCCTTTGTCTGATTGGATGAGCTTGATCAGCTGATCCACATCCTGGTTGAAGCCCCGCCCCCTCCAGTCTTTGTCCAATAGGCTGTCGAGACCTGCAGGGTTCAAGATGTTTATTTGTCACATGACACTGATAACAAACAGTGAACACACACTCTGACCTCTGACCTCTGAAGTGCCGGAGAAGGCGCTGCACACGAGGTTGCTGCTGATTGGCCGAGAGCAGGATAAGTCTGACCGAGGCCCCGCCCACCGCAGAGTCAGAGCTGACTGCTAATTGGCCGACGGCCTCGTTAAGCAGCAGGAGGAGGGAGTCATCACTCAGACCAGACAGGAAGTCACTGAGGAGACAGACAGGAAGTCACTGAGGAGACAGAAAGAGACACCGTAGACACTGGGACCAAACTGGGATCAAACTGGGACCAGGGGAGCGCTCTCTCACCTGGATGAGCAGGCCTGAGTCCACATCTGGATGCAGAGCAGAGACACCATCTCATCGTCACACATCTGGATCTGCTCATAGTGGGCGGAGCTGAGAACTGGACACAGAGGCAGAGGATCAGTAACTGATCAGTGATCAATAAATGATGAAGAAGCAGAGGAGGGCACCGACCCTGAGCGGTGAGCTGGGACTGAGCTCTGAGCAGCCAACACACAGCGTCCAGCACCGTCCTGAGCACACACACATTCTGAGGGACACAGTCAATGATCAGTGATCAGAGACCTCTGGTAGAACAGCAGAGAACACGCTCGGCTGTTGCCAGCACCAGTCACCCCAGTGCAGACTGGGAGGAACCAACACTGTGAGCCTGTGAGTCTCACCTCGTCCCTCCTCGTCAGCTGACTGGCCAATGACAGCAGCCCGTCCATGACTGACGGCAGGAACAGCCGATGAAACTCCTCCCAGCGCTCGCCAGGCTCCACCCCCACACAGCAGGAGCTGCAGACAGACAGACAGATAGGTAGGCAGACAGGCAGACAGACAGGTAGGCAGACAGACAGGTAGGCAGACAGGAGTATCACTGTCATTTATACAGTGAATGTTTGGAGTCCAGCAGCAATAAAAACAGGAACAAAAATCTCTATTATTGTTTTTCCTGTCTCAAGGTTTTTCATTATCAGGATTGACAGTTTAGTACAACTACTGCTACCTACGACGACTATCACCAGCATCATTATCGTTCTTCTTGTTCATATGTAGCTGCCTTGGTTCTGAGGGCGCTCGTTGTCCCTGCCTGTACCTGGTGAGCTGGGCCAGCGTCGCAGCAGAGCTCCAGCCTCCGCTCAGTCTGGAGCTCAGGACCCGGACACAGTGGCTCAGGACTCCACTCAGATACAGAGAGGAGCGAAGCCGGACCAGAGCTCTGCTGTCAGACTGCAGGGCAGCCGCACTCAGAGCCTCTGACACACACACACACACACACACACACACACACACACACACACACACACCACACACACCAGTTAAGTTAAGGCGTGTTGCCAGGGTAACGGGGATCCAGGTGTGGGGAGGACGTAAACTCACGGTTCAGACCCTGGTTCAGCAGCTGCAGCTTCTGCTCCGGGCTGACCTCCTGTTCCTCCAGCTCCTCCAACCTCCTCCTCAGCTCCTTCACTGCAGCCTCAGACTCCTGCATCTCTGCTGCTCACACACACCAACACACACCCAGTGACAGTGTTGTAGCAGTGTCTTTACTTATCACAAACACAAACAAACAGTTAGACAGTGGCTGAGTGGGCGCCCACAGCGTTTACAGAGCGTCGCTGTTTCAGTCTGACCTGCTAGCAGCTACACACCTGTCCAGGTGGCGGTAACCACATGAACCTCTCGCGGCAGCGCTACCTATAGCTTCCTCGTGTTGAGTCCGACTCTTGGGCGGCTGCGGTAGCGGTTTTGAACGCCTCTTCCTTTCTTTCACCGCTGGTTTAGCACCGTTAGCTTAGCAAAGCCGACGCTTAGCCGTTTCTATGGCACCTTGACGTCATCGCGCTGCGCCGGCGGCGCTCAGTGACGTCATCAGTCCCGCCGCTGATGCTGCAAGACACACACACCAGCCAGCTACTGTTGGAGACACATGACGTGGACACAGGCAAACACAGAAATAGACAAACAGATATCTATGTAAAGGTAGAAACAAGTTCATAACGTGTGTAACCTGCAATAAACGAGCTACAGTTGCAGCTAGAGCCACTGGGTGTCGCTGTGGCTGCAGCTCTAACTGCTCCATTCACTGATCAGCTGATAACTACACCTGCACCTGGAGTAGCCAGGGCTCTGATGACTGTATTAATAATAAATAAACATGTTTTATACTATTTAAGGAAAACATCTCCGTTATAACTTGTTTCTGAACGTAAACTGTGTATATGCGTCATCAAATCTCCCTTTCTGTGAAAATGACTTCATAAACACGCATATTAATAACAGCACATATGATCGTAGCATGACGGACACTGTTCTACATCTACACTGTTCTCTGTACCCACTGCGGTTTGATTAGGTCTGGAATGATTGCTATTCTTGTCAATTTCACTACTATTGTGTTCAGTCTCTCTCTACAGTGATACAGATGAAGCTCATGCTTTACGGGTTTTACCAGCCACAGCATCAGTTCACCCTGTGAGCTCTCAGTCAATGAATAACTAAATAGTCAATACAAGGACTTTGAACCACACCTCTGCATCACCTGCCGTGCAGTTGTTTCCCTGTGATCGTGTATTAATTGGTTAATTGAACGATGAACGACGATAATTGTGGAGATAATTAAACTGGTCACTTATCTCAGAGTAACATGATGTAACATGTGGCAAAGCGACACCCACAGTAACGGGAGCGGTAATAGTAACGGCTGCGCGCGTGTGTGTGTGTGTGTGCGTGTGCGGTGCAGCAGCCGCGCCGCGCCTGCGCAGATGTGCGCGGAGCGGCGGAGCGGCGGAGCAGCGTCGAGGCCGCTGGAGCTGCTCGGTACCGGAGCTGCGGCCGGGGACGGGGTCGGTACCCGGAGCGGAGCTGTGACGTGACGTGATGCGAGGCAGCGAGGAATCAGTGTGACGTAGCATCATCATCAGGAACGGGAGCAGAGGAGGAGAGAGGAGGAGAGGAGGAGGAGAGGAGGAGGAGAGGAGGAGGATGCAGCAGTGACCGACGGATCTGGACCTGCACCGAGCTGCAGGATGTACCGGTAGAGAGGAGGAGCAGGAGGAGAGAGCTCTACACACGGTGCATAACGGAGCAGGAGGAGGAGCAGGAGAGACAGCGCGGAGGAGCAGGAGGAGCAGAGAGGATGAATCCGGGAGACGGAGGAGGAGAAGCGGGCCCGGACGGCCTGGCGACGGCAGGTAGGGTGTGTGTGTGTGTAAGCATGCGTGTGTATGTGTATGTGAGTATGTATGTATGTGTGTGTGTGTGTGTGTGTAGTGGGAGATGCTGTCGCCATGATGCCTCCACATCCGCCCATTGACTCAGAGAATGTGTGAGAGAGAGTGTGTGTGTGTGTGTGTGTATTCTGCATGCTCTCTGCTATGAGTGTGGGTAAGTGTGTCAGCATCCCTCTGTCCAGTGGCATAGAAATGTGTGTGTATGTGTGTGTGTGTGTGTGTGTGTGTGTGTGTGTGTGTGTGTGTGTGTGTGTGTGTGTGTGTGCGTGTGTGTATCGGGGTTGAGGGTTCCCACCAAGGAGGACTGTGGGAAGGCCTGCGCCTCTGTGTGTGTGTGTGTGTGTGTGTGTGTGTGTGTGTATGTGTGTGTGTGTGTGTAGGAGCTGGTATTGGACTGGTGATGCATTCAGGGACCAGCAGTGTGTGTGTGTGTGTGACAATTATTCAGTGTGAATCCCATCCTGCGCTCTGATTGGCTGGCTGGGGTCACACCTCGCACTGGTCCTGAGGTGCAGGTTAAACCCAGGTAACCATGGCAACAGTATCGAGTGGTCCTCTGGTTACCGGTCACCATCAAGTCCACTGTGTGTGTGTGTGTGTGTGTGTGTGTGTGTGTGTGTGTGTGTGTGACCTGCAGGTAGACAGGCACAAAGGTGGAGGGGGGGGGGGCAGGGGCAGGTGGCACCTACAGGCTCCGCCCACCTATCTTCCAGGAACCACAACATCAGATGGAGAAGATGCAGAAGAAGCAGGATGCAAGATGCAGGATGATGGATGGGGATGAAGGATGATGATGCCGAAGATGTAGGACAAGTGAAGATGTAGAGATACAAGATGTAGTAGATGTAATGATGTGAGAGATGATGGAGATAGTGAGATGCAGATCCAGAAGATGTAAAGATCTTGAGGATGCAAGAGATGTAGGAGAGGTAGGACATAGAAAATGCAGGAGATGCAGGAGATGTGGGAGGAGAGAAAGTGAAGAGAAGCAGAGGATGTAGCAGATGTAAAGCCGTAGAAGATGTAGCAGAAATTGTATATTAATGAGATAAAGGAGAAGTGAAGATCTAGAGATGTAGAAGACGTGGAGGATGCAGGAGATGTCTGCACGGGACCATGTGACGACTGACTGTGCAGTCACTCCGTGGTGCGTTCACTGACATCCTGGAGATTCTGAACTTTGTGGTGAAACGTGTTCATTAGTGTTGTGTAATCTCTGTGATGTGTCCTGACAGCAAGTTCCTCTCGACACGTTTCATCTGCAGCTATTTCAGGCCTGCATTGACTCAGGGTGTGTGTGTGTGTGTGTGTGTGTGTGTGTGTGTGTGTGTGTGTGTGTGTGTGTGTGTGTAACTCCCAGAGCTGCATCCGGATTCTCTGACTGACAGCTGGTCCAGTCGAGTCCAGTCGGGCTGACAGACCCACAGCGATCAGGGATCAATCAGAACCTCCACAGAGTTCTCCCACTGAAACACACACACAGACACACATACACACAGAGACAGACACACACACACACACACACACACACACACACACACACAGGGAAGCAGAGATAGAGTCAGTTAGGCGTGTCCCAGCAGAAAATATTTTAGTTCTGGTTCTGTTCCTCCTCCTGTGGTTCTCCTTCTGTTAGGAGCTTCTCTGGAGCACCTGAGCATTCAGAGGCACCTGGAGCTCTGCAGCTTCTCTTTCCTCCATATCTTGTTCCTCTGATATTCACATCTGCACAAGAGGAACCATCCCAGGCTCTCAAGCACAGCGCTGTTGGTGTGAATGCAGCAGACAATTCCTGATTAGGTTGAGGATGTGGAAGCAGAGCAGACGCTGCTCCTCCGACACTGAGAAGCTGCTGAGCGTCCAGGGAGATGTTCCACAACATTGCTGGAGCATGTTCCTCTGGTTCCTGCTCTAGCAGGAATGTTTGAGGAACCTAGTTCCTGGTGTGGACACCTCGGGTTAAGGTGGAGCAGAAGGTGGAGCAGTCCACTCAGCTCTGGGACCGATCAGTCAGAGCGGATCCAGTCTGGTTTCCTCAGCCTTCAGCTTCTGGAAGGTTCTGAGGTCCTCGCTGCCAGAGCTGCTGCTGGGAGACGTTTAGTGCCCTCTGAGTGTGTGTGGAGTCAGAGTGTGTGTGTGTGTGTGTGTGTGTGTGTGTGTTGGATTAGCCTCCTCCCCGCTGAGCGGGATGATCTGACACACATGGGAGGCCTGTATCTCTGTCTGCAACACACTCTCACACACTCACACTCTCTCTCTCTCACACACACACACACACACACACACACACACACACACACACACACACACACACACACACACACACACACACACACACACACTCTGAGCTGCAGCGTTCTAATTGAAGCGTCTGTCAGAGTGGCGCTAGCTCCTGATTGGTCGGAGGAGGTCTGTCTCTTCTCCCGATTAAAACATGAAGTGACGTAGAGGACGAGGAGCTGCAGCTCCGCTCAGTTCACACAGACGGTGTCCGGGTTCTGCTGTCTCATCCACACACACACACGCACGCACGCACGTGCACACACACACCCAGTGTGTGTGTTCCTGCTGCTCCTCACGCTGGCAGCAGGGGGCGACACTCAGACAGGACAGTGTTACATTCACGTCTCTTTGTTCTCTCTCGAAACGTTGGAAACAAAAATTAAACTTTGTTTAACAAGTTAAAACATCAGGACATTGAAAGTGTAAAAATTCATCATCTTCAAAAAGCTGCTGCATACCTGACTGGTGTGTGTGTGTGTGTGTGTGTGTGTGTGTGTGTGTGTGTGTGTGTGTGTGTGTGTGTGTGTGTGTGTGTCTCAGGTAAAGGTTCTGGTAAAGCAGAGTGTGTGCGGGCGGTCGACGTCCTCACGGTGCTCAGAGAGAAAGTCGCCTTCGTATCAGGTAAAGTTTCTCACCTCTGTCTCTCCTGTCTCTGCTGTCCTAACCTGTCTCACTTGTCCTAACCTGTCTCTCCTGTCCTAACCTGTCTCACTTGTCCTAACCTGTCTCTCCTGTCCTAACCTGTCTCACTTGTCCTAACCTGTCTCTCCTGTCCTAATCTCTCAGGGGGGCGGGACAAACGAGGAGGACCAATCCTCACCTTCCCAGCCCGGACCAATCACGATCGAATAAAACAAGAAGACCTGAGCAGACTGGTCACGTACCTGTCCACCATCCCCAGGTAACAGGCAGCAGCAACACGCAGCAGCTGCAGGCAGCAGCAACACGCAGCAGCTGCAGGCAGCAGCAACACGCAGCAGCTGCAGGCAGCAGCAACACGCAGCAGCTGCAGGCAGCAGCAACACGCAGCAGCAACACGCAGCAGCTGCAGGCAGCAGCTGCAGGCAGCAGCAACACGCAGCAGCTGCACGCAGCAGCAACACGCAGCAGCTGCACGCAGCAGCAACACGCAGCAGCTGCAGGCAGCAGCAACACGCAGCAGCTGCAGGCAGCAGCAACACGCAGCAGCTGCAGGCAGCAGCAACACGCAGCAGCAACACGCAGCAGCTGCAGGCAGCAGCTGCAGGCAGCAGCAACACGCAGCAGCAACACGCAGCAGCTGCAGGCAGCAGCTTCATCTGTCCTGTCTCCTGCCTGCAGTGAGGACGTGCGTGCGCGGGGCTTCACGGTGGTGGTGGACATGCGGGGCAGTAAGTGGGACAGTGTGAAGCCGGTCCTGAGGACGCTGCAGGAGTCCTTCTCGTCTCACATCCACTCTGCGCTGCTCATCAAGCCCGACACCTTCTGGCAGAAGCACAAGACCAACCTGGGCAGCGCCAAGCTCAGCTTCGAGGTACCAGGCTCTACCTGCTGGAGCTCTATGGAGCTCTATGGAGCTCTATGGATCAGTAGTCTATGGGCAGTAGCTCTACGTAGCTCTACCTACTACATCTTCTTCACTCATCTCGGCCTTTGTGAAACAGGCTGTAACCGCTTCACCTTCATCTGCGCTCACCTGTGACGTTTGGATCATCTCACTGTTGCTCCTCGTCCTCAGACCAGCCTGGTGTCGGTGGAGGGTCTGTCCCGCCTGGTGGACCCGTCCCAGCTGACGGCCGACCTGGGCGGGTCTCTGGAGTACGACCACGTGGAGTGGACTGAGCTGCGTCTGGGCCTGGAGGAGTTCTCTGGCGCCGCCACGCAGCTGCTGGCCCAGCTGGAGCAGCTGGAGACCGGGCTGAGCCGCACGCCAGAACCTCAGGACGTGGACGAGGCCCGCAAGTGAGCAGGACACACACTGAAGCACACATGACAGGAAGTTAGAAACACGTCCAGGATGTTTAGATCACTACTCCACAGCCTGGATCATCCTCATCTCCTCCTCATCTCCTCCTCAGGCTCCTGGAGGAACATGGCCGCCTGCGTAACACCATTGCCACGGCACCCGTCGACGCCCTGGAGCGAGAGGGGCGGAGCCTGCTCCAGCGCATGCGCCTGGGCCCCGCCCACGGCGACGCCCCCTCAGAGGGCGGGGGCGGGGGCCACGGCAGCTGGCTGTCGGGCGGAGCAGACTTCCAGAGCGTGGCGCCCAGGGTGTCAGCGCTGCTGGAGCGGCTGCAGGCGGCCAGGGGGCACCTGCTGCAGAGCTGGAGCGACCGCAAGCTGCACCTGGACCAGGCCCTGCAGCTGCACCTGTTCGAGCAGGACGCCACCAAGGTGGGCAGGCCAATCAGGGCTCAGGGAGGAGGGGGCGGAGCCTGGGGCTGAGTATCTGTATCTGTGCTGCAACGTAGAGAAGTGAAATGTTTATTACATGTGATCAATCATCAAGATGGCCTCTAGTAAGCAACTATCATAACAGCAACAATGCTAATGCTACCAGTAACGTGTGTGTGTGTGTGTGTGTGTGTGTGTGTGTGTGTGTGTGCCAGATGTCGGAGTGGATCGGCCACAGTAAGGAGCTGTTCCTCCAGAGTCTGGCCGAGGTCGGACAGAGTCACCAACACGCTGTCGACCTGCAGACGCAGCATCAGCACTTCACCGCCAACTGCATGGTGAGGCCACGCCCACTGGCCACGCCCACTAGGCCTCACCCAAATACAGAGGAACTTGAAAGAAAGTGCTGTGACCTTGTGTGTGTGTGTCTCCAGAACGGCAGCGTGAACGTGGACAGCGTGGTGACGGTGGCGGGCCGCCTGGCGGAGGCGGGGCATTACGGCGCCGAGCGCATCACGCTGGTGTCGTCACGGTTACAGGACGACTGGAAGTCCCTGACGACAGCACTGGAGGAGCGTAGCAACACGCTCGCCATGGCAACGGGCTTCCACCAGGGGGCGGAGCAGGTGACTGCAGCAGCCAATCAGAGAGCAGCAGCAGGACACCCGTTTGCCTCCGTCTCACCTGTGTGTGTGTGTGTGTGTGTGTGTGTGTGTCAGTTCCTGCTCAGGGTGGAGGGCTGGGTCCAGGTGTGCTCCGAGGGCTCGTTGCCCACGGCAACAGCAGACCTGGAGGCGGCGACCAAGAAACACCAGGAGCTGAATGAGGAGGTGTCTGCCAACTACACCCAGGTACCTGCTCACCTGTCTGTCCACCTGCTCACCTGTGTGTCCATCTGTCTGTCCACCTACTCACCTGTCTGTCCACCTGCAGGTGAGCGAGAGCGGCAAAGCCCTGCTGGACGTCCTGCAGCGCTGTCCGTCCTCCGACCAGGACGACTCAGCCTCCAAACTCCCAGACTTCACCTCCGCCACGCACAGCATCATGGGAGTCCTGCACCAAGTGATGCAGGTAGGTCTCACCTGACACACACACACACACACACACACGGAGGTGGTGCTGATGTGTGTGTCCTCCTGCAGGGCCATCATGAGGTGGAGGGGGCGTGGCAGCACCGTAAGCTCCGCCTCCACCAGCGTCTGCAGCTCTGTGTGTTTCAGCAGGACGTCAGACAGGTAGGACCACACCTGGAGCAGACCTGGGGTAAGCTGGTAAAAAGAGATGAGAAGAGAGGTGAACCTGAAATATGTGTGTGTGTGTGTGTGTGTGTGTGTGTGTGTGTGTCAGGTGCTGGACTGGGTGGAGCAGCATGGAGAGGTTTTCCTGAACAAACACAGTGGAGTTGGGAAGTCGCTGCATCGAGCTCGAGCGCTGCAGAAACGACACGATGACTTCCAACAGGTGGCACAGGTAACACACACACACACACACACACACACACACACACACACACACACACACACACACACACACACACTCACAATGACCCTCATCTCTACAAACTTGCTGAGCAGAACTAAGTCAACAAAGAAAAGAAAGTGGGAGTGTGTTCAGTCCTGGTACGTTCTGTGTGTGTGTGTGTGTGTGTGTGTGTGTGTGTGTGTGTGTGTGTGTGTGTGTGTGTGGCAGAACACATACACCAATGCGGAGAAGCTGCTGGAGGCGGCGGACCAGCTGGCTCAGTCTGGGGAGTGTGAGGAGGAGGAGATCTACCAGGCAGCGCGAGACCTGGAGCTACGCATGCAGGTGAGGCTGGTTCTGTAGAGGACACACACACACACACGTACGTTGGCTCACCCTGTGTGTGTGTGTGTGTGTCTGCAGGCATTCATCCAGAGAGTCGAGCAGAGGAAGCTGCTGCTGGACCTCGCTGTGTCCTTCTACACACACACCAAGGAGGTGAGACATACACACGAACACTCACACACAGACAGACATACAGACAGGCTGTGATGCGTGCAGCATCATGAGTCTGACCCCCTCCTCCTCCTGCTCCTCCTGCTCCCCCCCAGCTGTCTGCCTGGATGGAGGGCCTCCAGAAGCAGCTGACCTCTGACCTGTGTGTGTGTCCGGACTCGGTGGAGGCTCTGCAGGCTCTGATCAGCCAGCAGCAGCAGCAGCAGGCCAACACACAGGTAGGGGTGACCTCTGACCCCGACCGGCAGCCGACACCTCCTATAACCTTTAACTGCCCCCTGACCTTTGACTCCTGCCCCCTAACCCCACTAACCTCACGTCTAACCTGACCTGCAGGAGGCAGCGCTGAGCGTCATCAGAGAGGGGGAGGACCTCATCCTGCAGCTCAGGTACACACATCATCCCCCTGTGTGTGTGTGTGTGTGTGTGTGTGTGTGTGTGTGTGTGTGTGTGTGTGTGTGTGTGTGTGCTGGTTGAGGGGGTGTTTGTTTCGCTCCACAGTGCAGCTCAGAGTCTCAGGTCGTGAGTGTGGGTGCTTTGGTTTTGTAGTTTGAGTGAGTCTCCTCTCCATGGAGCTGTTTGTTTCTAAGGAAACATTTGTTTTCTAGTCTCCAACACAAAAGTAATGTGATTACTCTAGTGTCCAAGGAGTGCACAATAAAGACAGTCCATCCGGTCTGAGGCGCTGGGTGCGTTTGTTTCAGGCCCCAGGGCAGCTCGGTGGCTCACGTGGAGTCGGTGCTGCAGCAGCTGGAGGAGGCTCACGTTCAGCTGGAGGAGATGTTCCACCAGAGGAAGATCCGCCTCGACGTCTTCCTGCAGCTCCGCATCCTGCACCAGTGCACGCTGGAGGTAGCAACACTCAGAGCTGCTGGGGGGGGGCTGCCCCCGCTCCAGCCTCACTGCCTGTGTGTGTGTGTGCAGGTGACCGGGGAGATGGACGCCTGGAAGCAGGACCTCCAGAAACAGTCTCAGGACTTCTCAGCGGAGAAACTGGCGCCTCCTCGGCTCCAGGAGAACCAGGAGAAGCTGGGGCTGGGTCAGAGCCGGCTGAGCGAGGCCAGCCCCGAGGTCCTGACGCTGGCCCAGCAGCGCATCCACAGGTAACCATGGCAACCAGCTGAGGCTGGAGGAGACTGGAGCTGGAGGCTGAGGCTCTGCTCTGGTCCGCAGGCACATGGAGCGTCGGCTGGCCATGAACAACATGATCTACGAGGTGATCCAGCAGGGCCACGACCTGCAGCAGTACATCACTGAGGTGCAGGCGTCAGGTGAGACACAAACATCTGGAGCAGCTCTGGAGGAGCTTTTCATGCTGCCTGATGGAGGAATGATGGAGCCTCCAGGGTCTACGTGAAGTTAGGGTTAGATCCTCTAATGCTCCTCACAGGAACTCTAGGAACAACCAGGAACCTTCAGGATTCCTCCATAAACCCTACTAAGTTACCTGTGCCACCTCTGGGGGATCTGTAGGAGAGTCTCTGTGGTCTCCAGGGAGGTTCTGATGGAGGAGGAGGTTCAGAGGTTCTGCTCTAGTCCTGAAGGTATCTGAGGAACTGCTGTGTGTTCCTGAGGTCTTCAAATGGTTCCTGATGTGTCAGATGATGGAGCAGCTTCCAGAGAAGATGGAAAAGTATTATTATCTGTGGGTGTGGGTTTGAGATGGGGGCGTCTGGGGGTGTGAGATGGTGAGCAGCAGATTCAGCAGATTCCCTGTGACCAGCAGGAGGAGGAGGAGGGGGAGGAGGAGGAGCAGGGGGGTTATGGGATAAACGGGGGGAGGGGGAAAAAGGGGATGTGGTTTCCATGGAAACTGCTCTCTGAAGCACACAGCTGGTCCCCATGGAAACCAGCGTACTGAATTTACCATGGAGACACACACACACACATATGCGTATGCATCAATACACACACACAAACACACACACACACTGGAACAGCAATTAGAACATGTGTGTGTGTGTGTCTGAGGAGCAGCGCAGCCAGAGGTCCTCACACTGACTGTGTGTGTGTGTGTGTGTGTGTGTGTGCAGGTATGGAGCTGGTGGAGGCGGAGGGAGGTCTCTCCTCCCAGGTGGAGGAGCTGCAGCGCCTCCTGCAGGACAAACAGAAGGAGCTGCAGCAGATCGCTGATCACACACACACACACCTGGAGCAGAACCTGCAGCTCCGACACCTGCAGAGCCAGGTCAAGCAGGTAGCACCCCCCCCCCCCCACCCCACACACACACACACACACACACACCTGCAGAGCTAGGTCCAGCAGGTAGCACACATACCTGTTGACCCGTGTGTGTGTGCCAGGTGCTGGGCTGGATCACGGAGGGCGAGGTCATGTTGTCGTCCTGCATGTTGAACTCCAGCTGTTTGTCTGAAGCGGAACAGCTGCAGAGGGAGCACGAGCGCCTCCAGCAGGCCATCGAGGTAACTGCACACACACGCACACAGACACACACACACGCACACAGACTCAGGGAGTCTGTTGTCTATGGTGACAGTACTATGGTGGCGGTACTCACCCAGTGTGTGTGTGTGTGTGTGTGTGTGTGTGTGTGTGCTCCAGGCTCTGCTCCATGCTGACTCCCTGCAGAGGACCCACCAGGTGGCGCTGGCTCTGCAGCAGAGGGCTGAACTTTTAGTCAGGTGAGTTCACCTGTGCAGGGGAGGAGCCATGAGGACAGCTGGTTAGCAGCAGCCTGTTAAGCCCCGCCCCCTCTGCCCTCTCTGCCCCCGCCCCCCAGGTCGGGTCACTACGACCCAGATGCAGTGAGGTCCTGCGCCCAGACGGTGGCGCTGCACTGGCAGACGTTGATGCTGAGGATCGAGGACCGCCTCAAACTGGTCAACGCCTCAGCAGCCTTCTACAGGACGTCCCAGCAGGTACCCAGCGGACACACAGACGGACACAGCTGGACACACCAGGTGTCTTTATGATTAGTTTGGTTTGGAATATTGAGGTGGTGACATGTCTGTGTCTGTCTGTCTCACCTGGGACCCCCCAGGTGTGCGGGGTGCTGGAGAGCCTGGAGCAGGAGTACCGCAGGGAGGAGGACTGGTGTGCAGGAGGAGACCGCCAGCCGGAGCAGCTGCTGCCGCTCATCAACAAGCACATGGAGCAGAAGGAGGCGTTCCTCAAGGTGAGCCCGGCCGACCAATCACAGCACAGCGCCGTCTGCACCGCCCGCTGCGTCTCACTGTCCCGTCTCCATGGCGACAGGCGTGTACTCTGGCCAGACGGAACGCCGAAGTCTTCCTCAAGTACATCCACCGCAACAGTGTCACCATGGCCAACATCTCCGGGCACAGCATCACCGTCTCCGGGGTAACGGGGGTCAGCGAGGTCACCGGCCACTCCAGGGTGCCTGAACAGCAGGTCAAAGGTCAGACACACACACACACACACACACGCACCAAGCCCCCAGGAACCCCACATACAAAGCTGTGTGAGCTTTACAGTGACTGACCGAGGTGTGTGTGTGTGTGTGTGTGTGTGTGTGTGTGTGTGTGTGTGTGTGTGTGTGTGTGTGCGTGTAGGGATCCTCAGTGAGCTGCTGCAGAGGGAGAACAGAGTTCTTCATTTCTGGACGTTAAAGAAGCGTCGGCTGGACCAGTGTCAGCAGTACCTGATGTTCCAGAGCCACGCCCAGCAGGTAGGCCCCGCCCCCCCCCACACATCTGCACCCCCAGCAGTAGAAGTAGAAACTAGGAACAGTTCATACTGGGAGTGACACCTACAGTATTGTGAGCAGAACGATGAGCATCATTAACTGTCAATCACCAACGCAGGCTCTGGATTGGCTGCAGCAGTCAGGTGACCACTACCTGGTCACACACACGTCGCCGGGGGCAACGGTGACAGAGACGCAGGAGCTGCTGAACCAGCACAGAGAGTTCTGTGTGTCAGCCAAGGTCAGGCACACACACACACACACACACACACACACACACACACACACACACACACACACACACACACAAACACAGACACTCACACCTGTTCCACTTCATCTCCTCCCCCTCTGCCCCGCCCCCTCTGCCCCGCCCCCTCTGCCCCGCATCCTCTGCCCCCCCTGGCTCCTCCCCCTGCAGCACACCCAGGAGAAGGTGCACCTGCTGATCCAGCTGGCAGAGAGCATGCTGGCTAAAGGCCACGCCCACCGCACCGAGCTGCGGCGCTGCGTGTCCACGGTGGACAAGCGCTACCGGGACTTCAGCGTGAGGATGGGACAGTACCGCCACCTGCTGGAGGGGGCGCTGGGGGGCTGCTCCCAGGTACTGACACACTCACACACACACACACAGACAGAGGGATGAGACCTTGCTGATCCTGTCGTGTGTGTGTGCTCAGGACAACAAGGACCTGGAGCTGGAGCTGATCCCCAACAGCCTGTCTGACTCTGACCCCGAGGTGAACCTGTCCGACCCCAGCCACCAGGTCAGCGACGAGAAGAGACGCTCCGCACGCAAGAAGGAGTGAGTCTGGGCCACGGGACACGGCTGCTCGGGGGGGGGGCTCCTTCCTCTGCTAACCTCCACGAGTGTGTGTGTGTGTGTGTGTGTGTGTGTGTGTGTGTGTGTGTGCTTAGGTACATCATGGCTGAGCTGCTGCAGACAGAGAGAGTCTACGTCAGAGACCTGCAGGAGTGTATCGAGGTACGTAACCTCACATGGGTGTGTGTCAGTGTGTGTCAGTGTGTGTCAGTGTGTGTGTGTGTGTGTTTCTGAATGGCAGACGTACCTGTGGGAGATGACGAGTGGCTCGGAGGACGTCCCTCCCGGTCTGAGCAACAAGGACGACATCGTGTTTGGAAACATCCAGGACATCTACGAGTTCCACAACAGGTTGAGTCTGTCCTGCAGCACGTGCTCAGCCACGGCTGTCCCCGAGCTAACCATGCTTCTGTGCTCTGCAGTATTTTCCTGAAGGAGCTGGAGAACTACGAGCAGCTTCCTGAGGATGTTGGTCACTGCTTCGTTACCTGGGTAAGCAGCTCTTCTCCCATCCACCAATGGGAAGGCTTCGTTCAGACCGCAGTAACTCCTCTAACTCCTCCTCCTCTGTCCAGGCCGACAAGTTCCACATGTATGTGACGTACTGCAGGAACAAGCCTGACTCCAGCCTGCTGATCCAGCAGCACGGGGGAGGATTCTTCGAGGTGAGACACATCTGGGTCCTGGGGAAGCACTGACCTGAGGAGACCAAGGAAAGATCATTGGCGAGGAGCTCAGATCTCTAAACCTGTGTGTGTGTCTGCAGGAGGTCCAGAGGAGACATGGTCTCACCAACTCCATCTCCTCCGCCCTCATCAAACCCGTCCAGAGAATCACCAAATACCAGCTGCTGCTCAAGGTACTACCTGCTGCCACTGCATCACCCGACACCTGCACACACACACTCACAGCTCTGCATGTGTGTGTGTGTGTGTGCAGGAGCTGCTGGCCTGCTGTGAGGAGGGTAAAGGTGAGATCAAAGAAGGTCTGGACGTGATGCTGAGTGTCCCCAAGAGAGCCAACGACGCCATGCATGTCAGCATGCTGGAAGGTAACACACACACACACACACACGCACACACACACACACACACACACACACACACACACACCTGACATATCATACAGTGCATGCACACAGGTCTTATCTGGATAAGCAGCAGCAAGCATTACACTGAACACATGTCGTAGTGTTGTATCTCATTTAAAAACATGTAGGCAGCTCAGCTTTAGACAATCAAGACTACAAACATGGCCGCCGTATTTACTTGTCCCCACTCATCCCCTCAGGTCTGGAGGAGGGTCTGGAGGTGCAGGGTGAGCTCCTCCTCCAGGACTCCTTCCTGGTCTGGGAGCCCAAGTCTCTAATCAGGAAGGGGCGGGACCGACACCTCTTCCTGTTTGAGCTGTCACTCATCTTCAGCAAAGAAATCAAAGACTCATCAGGACGAACCAAGTACCTGTACAAGAGCAGGCTGAGGGTAACACACACACACACACACACATGCACACACACACACACACAGACTACCAGACATAAGCACAGATACAGACACAAACCACAGCATGTGTGGGGCATGAGTGTGACTGGCATGTGTGTGCGTGGCTACTATGTGGGTGTGGCTAGATGATATTGGGGGCGTGGCTACACTATGTGGGCGGGGCAGTGTTGTGTGGGTAGGGCTACACCATGGCTACAGCGTGTCTCTTCAGGCTCCGCCCCCTCTCTCTCCTCAGACGTCGGAGCTCGGGGTGACGGAGCACATCGAGGGCGACCCCTGCAAGTTCGCCCTGTGGGTGGGACGCACCCCCACCTCCGACAACAAAACCGTGCTCAAGGTAACCACCGCCGGCCCCCCCCAGTGTGACATCATCACCATGACATCATCACCATGACGTCACCAGCATGGCCTCGCCCTCTGACCCAGGCGGCGTCCCTGGAGCTGAAGCAGGAGTGGGTGCGCAGCATCCGGCAGGTGATCCAGGAGAGGAGGGGCCACCTGAGGGGGGCGCTACGAGAGCCCATCCCCCTCCCCAAGACTCCCAACCCCACCCTGGGGAGGCAGCGCAGCATCAGCCGCAGGTCCACACACACACACACACACATTGTGCATCTTTCTGCTCTATGTATTTTTTTGTGGTGACAATTCAGTGGAAAAGCTGAAGAATATCTGTGTGTGTGTGTGTGTGTGTGTGTGTGTGTGTGTGTGTGTGTGTGTGTGGGGGACAGGGAGACCAGTGAGGACGCAGACAGCCTGGGTGATGCCAGCAGTCAGCCTGACACCGTGTCCATCGCCTCCAGAACCTCACAGAACACAGCCGACAGCGACAAGGTGACACACACACACACACACACACACATCCACACACACACACACACACAGTACACTTGGTGCACACATTCGTACACTGTGTGTTTCCAGAGGGGTGTGTCGCGCAGTGCGATGACCTCACTACTGGCTGCAGCTGTGTGTGTGTGTGTGTGTGTGTGTGTGTGTGTGTGTGTGTGTGTGTGTGTGTGTCTGTGTGTCTGTGTGTGTGTGTGTGTGTGTGTGTGTGTGTGTGTGTGTGTGTGTGTGTGTGTGAGGGAGTTTCCTCTGCTGCTCGTCACATTGCTCCTAGAAGCTGCGTCTTGTTCTGGACTCTGCAGACGAGGTAGGTTTGTTTTGTGCTAGTGTAGCTGCAGGTTCCTCCAGGTCAGAGGTCAGAGGGCAGAGCGAGCTCTGTGACCCCTGAGCTCAGGCTGAGGAGAGTGAGACAGGTGGGGAGAGGGTTAGGGTGTTTCTGCTGGAGGTTACAGATGTGTTTACTATGAAATTGCTGCTGGACGCTCTGCTAGAGGAGCTGGACCTGCTGGGAACCATCATGTTAGACTGCTCTACAGGCTGCCTGTCTGTCTGTCTGTGTCTGTGTGTCTGTCTGTCTGTGTGTGTGTCTGTCTGCCTCTCTGTCTGTCTGTCTCTGCCTGCCTGTCTTTTTGCTTGTCTGTTTGTCTGTGTCTGTCTGTCTGTCTGTGTGTTGCAGGCATCACATCTGTAATCCATTTAGCTGGGAACACCCCTGTCCACAGTGTGTGTGTGTGTGTGTGTGTGTGTGTGTGTGTGTGTGTGTGTGTGTGTGTGTGTGTGTGTGTGTGTGTGTGTGTGTGTGTGTGTGTGTGTGTGTGTGTGTGTGTGTCCCAGCAGCTGGAGCCATGTGCTTGACTAGAAGTCAACACACACACCCTCACAGCTGCAGCATGTGTGTATGTGTCATGAGCTCATATGACACACTCTCACACACACACAGACATGCAGGTGGAGCTGGTCCTGTCTCACCTTTGTCACCTCTCTGAGTCTCTCACCCACCTGTCTCTGTGTCTCCTGTCTGTCTCTCCAGCTGTCTGGGGGCTGTGAGCTAGTGGTGGTCCTGCTGGACTTCTCGTCCTCCTGTCCCGGGGAGCTGAGCGTCCGCTGCGGTCAGACGGTGGAGCTGGTGGAGCGCTCGGCCGAGCGGCCCGGGTGGTGCTTAGCACGCACCACGGACCAGACGCCGCAGCAGGTCTGGGAGTTTAGTCAGGTCTGGCAACATGTGAACAAACCAAATGGAGTCTTAAAGTGACATGTGTGACCTGTGACCTCTGACCGGCAGGAGGGGCTGCTGCCCATGAGCGCCCTCTGCCTGTCCCACTCCCACAGTGCAGCAGACATGGAGGGTCTGGTCCCGGCCTCCACCACCTCCTCCTCCACCTCCTCCTCTTCTACCAGCACCACCACCTCCTCTTCCTGCAGCTCCTCCTCCACCACCACCACCTCCTCGTCCAGCAGCTCCAACTCCTCCTCCACGCTCAGCGCCGGCCGAGGTCAGCATCCCAGCGCTGCTCACACACAGTATTTAAAGCTGTTCTCTTCAGTTTTAGGTTTAGAGATGTGATGTTTTCAGCCTGTGACGTGATAGAAGCGCCTCCTCCCTCTGGGTCTGTCACAGGAAGTAACGTAGACACGCTCAGACTCCTCCCACGTCAGACTCACCTCAAGTCACTCCCTCTGTTAACCTGAGGGACGGTACGTCATCTAACGTGTCTCTCTCTCTCTTTCTCTGCACCTCCTAAATATTTAAACTCGTTATGAAGCTGTAAGCACACCCACCCACACACACACACACTCACACACACACACACACACACACACACACACACAGGCACGTACAGAGATGTGTTGTCGTCCTGCAGCCGAGCATTAAAGATTCAGCAGCTGCTGTTTGAGGGGCTTCAGTCCCACCATCACACCATCAGGCGTCAGTGACGGGAGGCGGCCACACGGTGGCGCTGTCCTGTCTGACAGCGATGAACAGATCAAAACACAAAAAGATAAAAGAGGTTAAAATGTTTCAAGTTCAACCACAGGAGCGTGACGTCTCCCAGAGATAAGACTGAAACTATGTCCTCAGTCAGTCTGAAGCTGGTTTGGCAGCATGTCTCACACACACACACACACACACACACACACTCATGGACGGACACAGGTCCTGGGTTAAACATTGACCTGCAGGAGCCTGTGATTGAGCGTCTTGTGGAGTCACTCAACAATAGAAGCTCCAGTCACAGCCTGGTCTGATTTAATCTGACATCACTTTATCTATTCTCTCTATTTCTGTTTTCTATTTCTTTCTTATTTGTAATAATTCCATCATGTTGTAGTTATAGTGTCACTTTTATCTTCTTTTGTCTTTTTTACTTGTATTTTTCCCCCTCACATCGTTGTTTTTGGTTTCGTGGCGACTACTTTTTCATCACTTTAAAGTTTTTCAAATTCTTAACGTGACGTCAGTCAAAGCAGATTAAAATCCTTGTGTTTGATTTCAGGCTTTATCTCATTTTTAATCGCGTCTTGTTTAATCTGAAACCTGTTTGGCTTGAGTGCTTAAGTCCGTCAAACATGGGCAGCCTCTCAGTGTGTTGGCCACGCCCCTCCATCATTAGCCCCACCCCCTCCCACTGGCTCCGCCCCCAGAGCTCGGTGGAGCCGAGCCGCTCGCCCCCTCTCAGTCTCAGTGTTCTGGCTTGTTGTGAACGGACCGA
>CM055211.1:9622440-9644940 GCA_029224185.1 Karalla daura
GACCCTCACGTTGAGCCTCCTTTAAGCTCCGCCTCCACAGACGAAGGCCCTGGCCGCTGCCCCACACGCACACACACACACACACACCCAGCAGCAGGTACTGTTACTCCTCCCTCCTTCCTGGTGCTTCAACGTTTCAGACGCCAAAAGAAGCCGCCGCCCTCCTCGACCCTCGTCCAATCAGACGACAGCGTCGCCGGTCGGCCCCCTGTTTACTGCCCCGAGCAACCAACCAACCAATCACACGCTGTGACATCACAGACTGAGGAGACCAGCTCATCTTCATCACCTCCATCAGTAACAACAGACTGGGGCTCCAGGAAGCTGTGGTTGCTTAGCAACCAGAGACGAGAAAAGAATAAAAATGCTTCCTGGATGAGAAGAAGAGAAGAAGAACGTCAGCCAATCAGAACTGAGCTCTCAGCGTGTCATCCTGTTAATAGTGTGTATAGACAGACTTAGGACACACACACACACACACACATATATATATACACACTGCTATGATGAAGAAGATTAATTATGACAATTATGATCATTAAGAATTAATAGAATTTGTTTTTCACCTCAATAGAAAAAAGAGAGAAACTGTTTGTCATATTAATGTTTGTCAGAGAGAGAGAGCGTGTGTGTGTGTGTGTGTGTGTGTGTGTGTGTGTGTGTGCTTGGATGAACGTGTGTGTGTCAGTGGCACGCCCTGTGTGTGTGTGTGTGTGTGTGTGTGTGTGTGTGTGTGTGTGTGTGTGTGTCAGTGGCACGCCCTGTGTGTGTGTGTGTGTGTGTGTGAGGGAGTGTTTTCCACAGACAGTAGGTGGTGTCCCGGTGTAGCGTTGCCATGTGTTTGCGGTGACACCAGAGTTTTTTGTCTTTTTAGCTGAACCAGAGCTGCAGCTGCCCGCCCCCACCCCCCCAGCCCCCCCAGCCCCCCCAGCCCCCCCGCCCCCCCTCCCCCCACCCCCCAGGACCCCCCCTATGGGATGCAGCTCTGGTTAGTTTGGATATTCTGATTATGCATTTCTTGTTCCTGTAAATAGACCAGAACTGCTACTCCTCTCAGCTCCGGGCGCTGCAGCATCTGCCTGTCTATCTGTGTGTCTGTCTAACTGACCGACTGTCTGTCTGTCTATCTGACTGACTGTCTGTCTGTCTATCTGACTGTCTGTCTGTCTAACTGTCTCTACCTGAGACGACAGCAGCGGCGACTCCTACTGTGACTGTCTGTCTTTCCACCTCCAACACACTCTCTGTCTCTCTCTCTCTCTCTCTACCTGTCTCTCTCTCTGTCTCTCTCTCTACCTCTGTCTCTCTGTTTCTCTGGTGCCATCCTCAGACAACACCCCGGTCCTTAAGAAGCAGCCTCGCAGCCGCTGCTGCAGCACGGCGGATGACGTAGCTCCAAGTAGTGCACCGACTGCTGCAGCCTGCAGCTCTGCAGCTCTGTGACCTGCAGCTCTGCAGCTCTGTGACCTGCAGCTCTGTGGCCTGCAGCTCTGCAGCTCTGCAGCTCTGCAGCTCTGTGGCCTGCAGCTCTGCAGCTCTGTGACCTGCAGCTCTGTGGCCTGCAGCTCTGCAGCTCTGCAGCTCTGCAGCTCTGTGGCCTGCAGCTCTGCAGCTCTGTGACCTGCAGCTCTGTGGCCTGCAGCTCTGCAGCTCTGCAGCTCTGCAGCTCTGTGGCCTGCAGCTCTGCAGCTCTGCAGCTCTGCGGCCTGCAGCTCTGCAGCTCTGTGGCCTGCAGCTCTGCAGCTCTGCAGCTCTGTGGCCTGCAGCTCTGCAGCTCTGCAGCTCTGCAGCTCTGTGGCCTGCAGCTCTGCAGCTGTGCAGCTGTGCAGCTCTGCAGCTCTGTGGCCTGCAGCTCTGCAGCTCTGCAGCTCTGTGGCCTGCAGCTCTGCAGCTCTGCAGCTCTGTAGCTCTGTAGCTCTGAGTCCCCAGTGGGGAGAGGTCATGGTTGGTTCAACCTGCATCTGTCGAGTGTTTACAAAGTTGTTCCCAGGAACAAACTTCAGACTTCAAAGTCTCACGGACGTACTAGAGAACAACTGGAGACACACACACACAGACACACACACACACACACACACCGTGGTAGCAGATGACGTGTGTGTGACCAGTCTGTGATCCAGCTGCCCACACCCAGCTCTGCACCTCCTCCTCCTGCACCTCCTCAGAAACCAGAGCACGAGAGGAGCTGAGGACTCGGAGTGCACAGCAGGGGGCAGGAGGTGCACAGTGAGGAGTTAATGGAGGAGGTGCAGGTGCAGGTGCAGAAGGTGCACTACAGGGCGCAGGGTGGTGTTTGAGAGCTCGCCTTGCTGCCTGCGGGCTAAACCAACTAACCAATCAAACAGTGTTTGTACAGAACTAACAGCTGCTGCTGACTAACAGCTCTCTGTCCGTCTTTGTAATAAACTTCATTTTTCATCCAAAGCCTCCACGTCTGTGTGCGTGTCGTATGTTACCACACATATGAGGTGACATGTGTGTCTAAGGTCCACAGCTGTGCTTCGTGCTGACCTCTGCCCCCAGGTGGTGCAGGTGAAGCTGCAGGGGGCGGGGCCTAACATCAGGTTCACTATGACCTGCTGACAGTCTGATAAGAGCCATAAACTCATTTAGCCAATTACACAGGTGGAGATAAGACCACAGGCTGAAGGTCACACACACGCTGAGCATGGACCCAAACTGTGACAAACAGAACAACAAATAAAAGCAAGTTAATTCAGTGAACTGTTTGGGTTAGGGCCTCGTTATTACATCTAAGCTGTAAAAACCCAACATACCCTACGGCTGGCGCTACGGATTCATTCACTGGTCTCAGCTGGTCTGATTGGCTGCTTCTGGTAAGTGGCTATAAAACACTGATAAGTTTAATTTATAACAGTGAAAGGAAACAATCACCTAAGAGCATTTTGATATTTCCATCATGACAAAGCACCTTCAGTTTACTCTACTTGTTTTACTCTATGTTCTGGGGTTTCTCAGTTTGTGCCACAGTGACAGTTGAGGTGTTTATCTACTGTTTATACAGTCAAAGCCCAGACCCAATGTGTGATCCTGTGACAGATGTCACAACACCTGCTTTATCTCTGCTCCCACATCATCCTCTGGGTTCAAGGATCCACTCGCCTCCACATTAAATCTGCTTATTAAATCTGGTCTTCAAACAGAAAACCTGGAACAAACAGCGGCGGCTTGTAGTTCCAGTATGTTGATGTTGTTCTGAGGTTTGTCTCCTTGTACGGACACTGTGTGGAGGGGTGGGGGGGTCACAGCGAGCCATGCTTTTATTATGAAAAGCCACGTCAGCACTGTTGCATAAGGTGCAGAGTTTCAGCTTCTGATCACGTCTGAAGCTGCATAAAGAGGGCAGCAGCCGCCGCAGCCTCAGAGCAGCTGCAGCCTCAGACCTCTGCACACATCTGCACACATCTGCAGACATCATGCAGGACATTATGGGGAAGAACAGCAGCGAGAGCCCCGAGCCCGTCCAGGCCAAGGTCACAGGTCAGTGGGACGCAGCTTCAGACTGAGACGTTACACGCCTGAAAACCGTCAACTTCCCTCTGATCAGACTCCGGCTGCAGGGATTAGTTACAGAATGCTCAGCTGACTGGGTTTAACATTGCATGTACAATAACGCAACAATACAAGAGGATTTTCTGCCTCGTTGTGGAATCAAAAGTTCTTCTGCTTGATGAGAACCAGAGACATGGAGGAAAATCAACCTGAGAATAATCAGTAAAAAACGAGGTGACATAAGCAAACATCTCTGTTTGACTAGTGGGATGATAAAACCTTTCAGGTTCAGAGACTTGTTGACTTTAACCTTCAGAGGATGTTTGAATTCTTCATTCTTTGATAACTCTGTGTACTGTGTGTATGTGTGTCATGGCTTTAGTCCAGGGAGTGCATTTTTATTTTTATGGTGTCTGGTGTGACCTGTGGCCTCTGACCTGTGACCTCCAGGCTCGGTGCCGTCCTGGCTGCAGGGGACGCTGCTGAGGAACGGCCCAGGCCTCTTCTCTCTGGGAGACTCGGAGTATAACCACTGGTTCGACGGGATGTCCATGATCCACAGCTTCACCTTCAGGAACGGTGAGTGACCCTCAGCTGCTCTCAGAACATCTGCAGCAGCTGCTGGAGCCCACTGTCGTCTCCTTCTAGGTGAAGTCACCTACAGAAGCAAATTCCTCAAGAGTGAAACCTTCAAACGCAACACAAAGGCCGACAGGATCGTGGTGTCGGAGTTTGGGACGATGGTCTATCCAGACCCCTGCAAGAACATCTTCTCCAGGTACAGAGGCGCTAGAACGCTAGACCACGGAGAGACATGTGAAGACACATATGACCTGACCTCCTGCTGCTCTGACCGTCCAGGGCCTTCACACACTTCAAGAACATCATTCCAGACTTCACTGACAACAACCTGATCAACGTGGTCCGCTACGGCGAGGACTACTATGCCTCCTCCGAGGTCAACTACATCAACCACATCGACCCCGAGACGCTGGAGACGCTGGGCAGGGTAAGGCTCAGGGTGAGGGGTCAAGGTTAGGGCTAGAGGCTAAGGGCTAAGTCTACAGGTTAAGGTGTGGGGCTAGGCTTAACTATTTGACCTGTGGTCTCCTCCCTGACTAGCTTTACTTTTAACATAACTTTATACTTGATAGACTAACTACAGGAACCACATCGCTCTGAACCTGGCCACAGCCCACCCTCACTACGACAGCCAGGGGAACACCTACAACATGGGCACAGCCATCATGAGCCTGGGACGACCAAAGTACATCATCTTCAAAGTCCCGTATGACGCCTCAGGTAGGAGCTGACTATCTACTCTGGACCTGAGGACTTCATCGTTTATCTTTAATTCACCATTAACCCAGTCCTGGATCTGTGGCTGGGATTTAATGACATATTGATGCCAGGCAGCTAGAGGCTGGACTCAGCAGCCTGAGTAGAAAAAACTGAAAATTCTATGTGAATACCATCTTCCTAAACCAAATACAAAAACTTCACCCTGGTTTTTATGTAGTAACCATGATTTTACTATTATATATAATAGTGATACTTTAGTAAATTACTATTAATCAAATAATAATCATAGTAGTAATTTACTAATACTAGTATTATAGTCCTACTCATAGTACTACCATGGTCTATTGTAGCTATTCATGGTAAATGTGGTACTGCTGTAGTTTACACATGACGTAACCTCTCTAGGTAACCATGGTAATCTTAAAATAGCTATAATAGCGCTTTCCCCGTGGTTGCCATGGTTACCCAAAAGACCCTGAACCCAAACCCAACCAGAGTCAAACCATGACAAACCATGACTATCCAAGATAAAACACGGTAATTTCATCCTAGAAACGTTGTTCATTTGGGTTAGTAGACTACCTCAGCTGCTCACTGACAACAGATTCGTGAGCTTGTTAAAGTTAGCGTGTTAGCGTTAGCGCGTTAGCATTAGCGTTTTCCGGTATCCCAGTTTTGGATGAAGCAGTGTAGCGCCCTCTGTGGAACAAGGGGGGTACTGCACCACCAGCAACAGTGGCAGTCATTTACTCTAATAAATTCTAGTGGAATACATGTCATTAAAAGTGACTTTGATAATAACATAAATACAAACCACTGCAACTTGATGACCATAAAGTACTTAATTAGTGACAAAATAACTGGTATTTTAATGAACTAATGGAAGGTTTATTGTCAAACGATGTGTTCATTTAATTTTTGCTTTTTTAGCCAAAAAATAACCTGCTAGCAGCACTGTCCCACAACGACATGTCTGAAAACCTTCCCCTGCTCCTGCTCCTGCTCCTCCTCCTCCTCCTCCCTCTCCAGACCCGGGCAGGAAGAAGCCAGCTCTGAGGAAGGTGCAGCAGATCTGCTCCATCCCATTCCGCTCCACCCTGTTCCCCAGCTACTTCCACAGCTTCGGGATGACTGAGAACTACATAGTGTTTGTAGAGCAGCCTTTCAAGCTGGACGTGGTGCGTCTGGCCACCGCCTACTTCAGAGGAGTCAACTGGGGCGGCTGCCTCAAGTACGACCCGGACGACATTGTGAGTCCAGACCAGGCCAGAGAGCAGACACAGGACGGCCTCTGCTCTATCCTGACATCACATTACATCCACGCCTTATCATGACACACCACACTTTTATATCAAGGGGACTGGATCAAGGGGACTTATGTTATAAGCAGAAGTAGTTCTATCAGAGACAATAAGTCGTGACCAGTAAACGGCGTTTGTCTTTTTTCCCTCCAGACGTTGTTCCACGTCATCGACAGGTTGACAGGTAAAGCCGTGTCCACTCGTTTCTACAGTGCCGCCCTGGTGGTGTTCCACCACATCAACGCGTACGAGCACGAAGGTCACCTGGTGTTCGACCTGATCGCCTACCGTGACAGTAAGCTCTACGACATGTTCTACCTGCACAACATGAGGCAGGACGCCAGCAGCTTCATCGATGCCAACAAGAGCCTCAGCCCCCCGGTGTCCCAGAGGTTCGTGCTGCCGCTCAGCATCCACCGGGTACGGTCCGCTCCTCCTCATCACTCTTCACCAGGTCCTCGGGCTCAGCCTCCCAGCTCAGACCAGGTCCTCCCAGCTCAGACCAGGTCCTCCCAGCTCAGACCAGGTCCTCCCAGCTCAGACCAGGTCCTCCCAGCTCAGACCAGGTCCTCCCAGCTCAGACCAGGTCCTCCCAGCTCAGACCAGGTCCTCCCAGCTCAGACCAGGTCCTCCCAGCTCAGACCAGGTCCTCCCAGCTCAGACCAGGTCCTCCCAGCTCAGACCAGGTCCTCCCAGCTCAGACCAGGTCCTCCCAGCTCAGACCAGGTCCTCCCAGCTCAGACCAGGTGTCCGTTTTGCAGGAATCTCCTCGAGGATCCAACCTGGTGACGCTGACGGACACGACGGCCACGGCCGTGGTGCAGGAGGACGGCTCAGTGCTGTGCACGCCAGACATCCTGTTCCAAGGTGGGTCACCTTCTTCACCTTCATCATCCTTCTAGGGAACCTGGGGGGGCTAAACCTCCTCTGACTCCTCCCCCTCAGGCATGGAGATGCCGGGCATCAACTACAACTTCAATGCAAAGAAATATAGATACTTCTACGGCTCCAGGATCGAATGGTCGCCAACACCCAACCAGGTCACACACCTCACTAACGTCACTGTACTCTGAGTGGAGAATAGAGGAATGAGAACATAGAACTAAATTTGACCTGGTTAACGTCTGACCACAGATTGTTAAGTACGACATCGAGACGAGGACTCATGTGGAGTGGAAGGAGGACAAGTGTTTCCCCTCAGAGCCGGTGTTCGTGGCGTCTCCGGGGGCGACGGAGGAGGACGACGGTAAGACCCTCAACCAGGACCAGGACCAGGACCAGGACCTTCTCTAACCTGTCTCAATCTCTCTGCTTTGACAGGTGTGATCTTGTCCTCCATCGTGTCCACCGACCCGTCCATCTCTCCCTTCATGCTCGTCCTGGACGCTCGGACCATGCAGGAGGTGGCCCGCGCCTCCATCCCCGCCTCCGTCCACATGGACCTGCACGGCCTGTTTGTCCCTGCAGCTGGAGACTAACTCCATTCTTCCTCTGGAGGAGCTCCGACACCTCCCAACTCTTCTTGAAGGACACCTCCTCCCTCCTCTGGAAGACACCTCCTGCCTCGTCTGGAGGAGCTTTGACACCTCCTCCCTCCTCTGGAAGAACTGACACCTCCTGCCTCGTCTGGAGGAGCTTTGACACCTCCTCCCTCCTCTGGAAGAACTGACACCTTCTGCCTCGTCTGGAGGAGCTTTGACACCTCCTCCCTCCTCTGGAAGAACTGACACCTCCTGCCTCGTCTGAAGGAGCTCGGACACCTCCTCCCTCCTCTGAAGGAGCTCTGACCTCCTGTCTCGTCTGGAAGAACTCTGACACCTCCTCCCTCCTCTGGAGGAGCTCTGACACCTCCTCCCTCCTCTGGAGGAGCAGAGAACAGAAACGTTATAGCATCAGGCTGATCAACAGTTATTAGCTGCTCCAACACATAGTTTCTCTTTGCATTGTTGTTTCATACATATGTAATGATCACCATGAGGTGCAGCCTCAGAGCTGCTACGACCTGAGTCAACTTTTATTTTCACTGTAAACAGTCTGATGTCAGTGTCAGATGGTGCCCTGTGCCCCCCCCCCCCGACACGGTCACGCCTTGTCACTCCCCTGACAACATCAACAAACATCTGACAGATTGAATTTCGTTCTAAAATGTGTTGTAGGTGGAAGTTAAATCAAATACAATTGTTGCTCATCTGAAAAGAGAAGTTTTTGTTTTGAAAAATAAAACGTTTCCATGTGAAATGTTCCAGGAGTTCGGTTTTATTTCACCATCAATATCAACACCAACGGATCCCACACCAGCTGCCTGGAGCGTTTCCTCTCAACCAGGAAGTTTCTTACATCAGCAGCAGGAAGTTCTCAGTCCTCTGTCCATCGTGGTCAACGGCCGGAGCGAGCCGCTCTCGTTTCTTTAGCGACAAGAAAAGAAATAAAAGGCTGGAGCGCCACGTCCCGGCGGCTCGCTACAATCCAGGGCCAGGACGCAGCCTGAGGCCGAGCAGCCAATCAGAGCGGAGAACACGACAGCGGTGCTGGAGAGCAGGCACGTTGGAATACGGTGTGTGTGTGTGTGTGTGTGTGTGCGTGTGTGCGCGTGTGTGTGTGATGTCTAAACTATCACTGTTAACAACAGTGGAAAAAACAGTTTCTTCGTTTCTCACAGAAAAACACTTTTCACGTCTGTTTTTGTTTTTTCTTTTCAGTTTTTGTCCCGTTGTCGTCACTGTCTCCTGATCGGAGGGAGGAGGGTGTGTGTGTTTATCCATGTGTGTGTGTGTGTGTGTGTGTGTGTGTGTGTGTGTGTGTTCGGCCTCTCAGATGATCTCAAAGGTCCTCTTCAGCTCCATGATCAACTGCCAGTCGCTCTTCTGCATCTCGTCCCTGAACCAGCTCTTCAGGGCATCGATGGACGCACGCGTGATCTGACACACACACACACACACACACACACACACACACACACACACACACACACACACACACACACACACACACACACACACACACACACACACACACACACACACACACACACACACACACACAGTTAGAGCAGAGACAGACACACACACACTGCTGTGATGAAGCAGGAGAAGATTAATGATGCTCATGAACATTCAGAACTGAACCTTGCTGACGATGATATCCGTGGCCTCAAAGTGGCGTCCGTACATCTTGGGCGACTCCCCGGGGATGGGCTCGATCTTGATGCACACTTCCTGTCCCTTCTTGGCGCTGTCCACAGACTTATGGTTCATCTCAATGCTGGTGACCACGCCGATGTCCACAAACTGACACACACACACAGAACACTGAGCTCAGGGCGAGGCTGAACCTGTGAGGAGGAGAGACTGTGTGCCTGGGCCTGTGTGTGTGTGTGTGTGTGTGTGTGTGTGTGTGTGTGTGTGTGTGAGTGTGTCTCACCCCTTTGCTGGGAACACAGAGCGGGGTCCCCTGCCTCAGGACTCCAGCTTCCACACACACTCCCATGACGATGGGATCTCTGGAGTTAAAGATGAACTGAGGAAGAACTCGCACCTTGGCAGGAAACACAGCCACGTGCCTGCACACACACACACACACACACACACACACACACACACACACACACACACACACACACACACACACACACACACACACACACACACACACACACACACACACACACACAGGTACAGTGAGTCAGTGGGAGCTGGGCGGAGCATGGCAGTGGGAAGTGAGGCCACTACTGTGTCCTACTTGAACTCGTCCTGCTTGGCCTTCTTGTACTCCTCTCTGTACTTGGTGAAGGCATCAAACAGGTGGTAGATGATCTCAGCAGAGAAGATCCTGACGCCCAGACTGTCGGCCATCTCCTGACTCTCACGCTCCACCTTCACGTCGAACGCCAGGATCACTGCGTACCTGCGGGACAGGCAGTTATTGTAGTGGCAGCATAACCAGGAGCAGACAGCAACATGTGGAGCGGCTGCTGGAGGAGAGGAGCGTCTGCCTACTGGGGGTCGTGCTCCAGCATGGTGGACGCCTTCATCACGTCTTTCTTGTGAACGGGGCCGATGTTGATCCCAGCGTACTGCAGCAGAGGACACACGCGTCAGGACACGCTCAGAGACAGGCAGGCAGGCAGGCAGACAGAGACAGGCAGAGACTGACCGGGACTTTGGACGTCCTCAGGAACTCCAGCAGAGCCTCCAGAGATCCCAGCGTGGACGCCTGGACGTAGACGCCTTTCTCCTCCAGCTTGATGGAGCTCAGCGTCTGCTTCAGCTCCCGCACCAGCTCATCCTACAACCCAGGCACACACTCAGCTGGGGCTCAGCAGCCTGTGTGTGAGAGTGTGTGTGAGTGTGTGTGTGTGTTACCCTGAGCACAGGGATCTCGTCGTCCTTGTGTGCCACCAGCAGGGGGAGCCCTGCCAGCGCCTTCTCCAGGTCCTTCCCCAGGATCTTCACCCCCTGAGACGTCGACACCTCCTTGTGCTTCTCGTACTGGCTCTGAACACACACACACACACACACACACACACACACACACACACACACACACACACACACACACACACACACACACACACACACACACACACCATCAGAATTGTGTGCTGTACACGTTGTTCCACAGTGTGTGAGCTGGAGCTTTTATTCTGAAGGTCCTAGCAGGCATTTGGTGCTCTTAATGTGAGGGGGTGTCACCTTGACCCGGAGCTCCTTGAGGGGGGGGGGCAGCAGCAGGCCTCTGATCTGGGTGACGATGGGACCCTCCACCCCCGGCACAATGATGGTCTCCCCCTCCCTCAGACGGCCGTTGATCAGGATCACATCGATGGTGGTCCCCAGACCAGGGAGGGCCTTCACCTGCGCACACACACACACACACACACACACAGGCAGAGCCAGGGTCAGCAGGGCTCCCTCTCAGGCAGCTGTGCTCTGTGCTCTCTCGCCCACCTCCATGACCTGCGCCCTGAGCTCGTCACAGTGGGCGAGGCGGCGGGCCAGCAGGGTCTGGGTCAGCTCCACCAGCAGAGCGATCAGGTTCCCCATCCCGTCCCCGCTGTGGGCCGACGTAGGGACCAGGGACACGAACGTCCTGGGGTCTTTGTTCTCGAAGAACAGGGCGGCGTTCAGACCCTGGAAGGGAGGACGACGGCTATAATAACGGTAACAATCCTGAGCTGTGATTGGCTGCAGCCGATGAGGTCACAGCGTCACCTGCTGAGCAAACTCCACGATGATGGCCTTGGTCCGCTCGTCAAACTCATCCTTCGTGTTCTTCTTCTGCTTCTTCAGGGTCGCAACCACATCTGTGTCCGGACTCTTCTTCCAGTCATAGAGACGATCGATCTGGAAGAGGAGGAGCAGGAGGATGTGAGGAAGTAAAAGTGATGCTTCTGGAGTATTTCTGGAGGAAGGGAGGAGAAGGAGGGGAGGAGGAGGAGGTGAGGAGGAGGAGCAGCACCTTGTTCAGAGCCACGATGAAGGGACACTTCTTCTCCTTGAGCAGGTTGATGGACTCCAGCGTCTGAGGCTCCAGGCCGTGCATGATGTCCACCACCAGGATGGCGATGTCACACAGAGAGGAGCCACGGTTCCTCAGGTTACTGCACACATGCACACACGCACGCACGCACACACACACACACACACACACACACACACACACACACACACACACACACACACACACACACACACACACACACACACACGTAAAGTAAGAATGAGCGCAGCATGTTTCAAAAGCTCGAGATTGTTGATCATCGGTGAGCAGGTCTGTGTGTGTGTGTGTGTGTGTGTGTGTGTGTGTGTGTGTTTGAATGTGTGTGTGTGTGTGTGTTAAGTGTGTTACCTGAAGGATTCGTGGCCAGGTGTGTCAATGATCAACATCCCGGGGATCCTCAGGTGATCTTTCTCAAGCTGAAAAACACAAACATTTAGCCGAGTACGCAACCTAGAGTGTGTGTGTACTCTGTGTGTGTGTGTGTGTGTGTGTGTGTGTGTGTGTGTGTGTGTCTCTTACACTTTTCACCATCTTGGTCTGCTCCTCGATCGTTTCTCTGGGAACGTTTGTGGCTCCGATCTGCTGCGTGATTCCTCCAGCTTCACCGTCCTGGACGTGAGTGTGTCGCAGCTGCACACACACACACGCACACACACGCAGTCAGGACTGACCCTCCCACTTAACCAGGAGTCACTGATCAGCTGTGATTGACAGGACGTGTCACCTTGTCCAGGATCTTGGTTTTTCCGGTGTCGACGTGTCCCAGGACACAGACGACCGGAGCTCTGAGAGTCTCAGTGTCCACGTTCTTCAGGTTCTCTGCTCTGCGTTTCTACACACACACACACACACACACACACACACACACACACACACACACACACACACACACACACACACACACACACACACACACACACACACACACACACACACACACACACACACACACACACACACACACACACACACACACACACACAGGCAAATGTGAGACCACATACAGAGCTGACATGAAAATGTTCACGTGTCCCTCCTCCTCCTCTTCACCTCTATCCTCCTCTTTGCTCGGTCGTACAGTCTCTCCTCCTTGGAGCGTCCGTCGTCCTCCTCACTCTCGCTGCTTTCTTCCTCCTTCTTGGTCTGAGGAGCTGTTGTCTGTGCCTCCTTCTCCTCCTCCTCCTCACTCTCCTCCTCTTCATCATCCTCGTCCTCCTCCTCCTCGTCCTCCTCCTCTTCCTCCTCATCCTCCTCCTCACTAGCTGCAGGCTGGGCGGCTGCTTTCTCCTCCTTCACCTCGATGTGAACCTTCTTCAGCTCTGAGGAGTAACGAGTGTTATTTAGTTAGTTAGTTAATTCAGCTGTGACATCATCACTGATCGACCAATCAGGGCTCACCTTTCTCTTCGTCACTGGCGATGGCCTCCCAGTCGTCCACAGCCGCCTCTGGCTTCATCTCTGACAACACACACACACACACACAGTCGTCATGGCAGCATACAACGCAACCGAGTCCTCCTGTCTTTTCCTCCTCCTCTCTGCTCCTTTTGTCTCCTCCCCCAGCTACTGCTCTCTCCTCCTCCTCTCACCTGGCTCGGTTGCAGCTGCCGCCTCTGTCTCCATGGCAACAGGCTCCGGAGTCTCTGACGTGGGCGAGGTCACCTCTGAGGTTTCTGAGGAAGAGGAGGAAGAACAGCAGCAGATGAAGGAGCTGAAGGTTGGTTTGGTCAGTACCTCTGAGGAGCAGCTGTCCAACCTTCTGGAGTCGGCACATTTGGCTTCTTCTTCCTCTTGTCTCCATAAACCGGCTTCTTCTTTGGCATCGAGTCTTTGGATGGCACTTCAACACCTGCAGGGCAGAGAGGAGAGCAGAGCTCCATCAGGGAGACCAGAGTGCAGAGGGCAGAGGGCAGAGGGCAGAGTGCAGAGTGCAGAGTGCAGAGGGCAGAGGGCAGAGGGCAGAGTGCAGAGTGCAGCTCCAGATCAACGTCAGTCAAGCTGAATGTTAACTAAACATGACTGAACCTCCTGATACTTCATGCAGCTTCATGTGTCTTTATGTGACTACTGGTTAGCTACTGGTTAACTACTGGATACTGATGGAAGCTGCTCGTGTCAGTGTGTGTCTCAGTGATCAGGGGTGGTGTGATGTGGCTGTGATGTCATCACCCTGCGCCTGCAGCATCTTGAGCGTGGCTTCGGCTCGGGCTCTGGCCTCTCGCTGAGCTTTGGTCAGGAGCTTCCCCTCCTTCTTCAGACGCTCCTTCCTCTCCTTCTCCTTCTGCTTCTTCTTCTCCTTACGCTCCAGCTCCAGGCGCTCCTGCACACAGAGGGGGCGGGGTCAGTGGTGGGGGTGGTGCAGCGGGGGGGGGGATCAGACTGACTGTGGGAGGGGCTTCAATTACCTGCTCCTGACGCTGCTTCTCCAGCTCCTCCAGCCTCTTGAGCCGCTCCTCCTCCTCTCGCTTGGCTCTCTCCTCCTCCTGCACACACACACACACACACGCACGCACACACACACACACAGTGAGTCTCAGGCCTCCCAGGCCTCAGGACTCATACTTGACCTGGCGTGCTCCGTACCTCCTTCATCTTGGCCAGCGCCTCCTGCATGGCCTTCACGGTGGCTTTACTCGGCCCTTTCTTCTTCTCTTTCTCCTTCTCCTCCTTCTCTCCTTTCTTCTTCTTCTTGTCCTTCTTCTTTTTGTCACCTTCCCCATCATCTGTGGGACAGACACACAACAGCTGAAACCATCACTCCAATAGCACAAAGCACTCAACCAAAAATCAGATGAATCAAAGACACAGACAGATACAGACAGGAGGTGATGTCATACCATCTGCTGCAGGCTCCGCCCCTTCCTGTTCCTCCACTGCAGCAGCCGCAGCCTGAGGGGCTGTGGCCTCAGCTGTCATCTTCTCTGGTTCTTTTTTGGGCTCCACACTGCCACTGTCCTTCTCCTTCAGCTTCTTCTGCTTCATCCTCTCCTCCTCCTTCTTCTTCCTCTCTCGTTCCTTCTTCTCCGCCTTCTTCTGCGCCGCCGTCTTGATCTTGAAGCCTCCTCCTTCCTCCTCTGGCTCCTCCTCCTCCTCGCTCTCTGGTTTTGCCGCTTTGCCTTTGTTCTTCTTCTTCCTGTCTCTCCTGGAGGAGAACTCTGAGTCCTCAGAGTCGTCATTGTCATCCTCATCCTTCCCTCCTCCTCCTCCTCCTTTCTTCATCGCTTTAGGTTGCTCCTCCTCTTCATCAGACATGGCCATCTTCTTTTCTCCTCCTCTCTTGGCATCTTTGGCTTTAGCTCGAGAGCGAGAACCACTGTCGTCATCCTCAGAGTCAGAGGGCAGAGCCGCAGGTGCCTGAAGGAACAGGGAGGACGTTCACACTCTGGTTCACACTCTGGTTCACACTCTGACTGAACAGTGGTCTGGAAACTCACTTTACTTGCCACTTACCTGAGCAGTTGAGATGCATCTATTACATTATCCATTACAGTGTTTTACACAGTATTTTCGAAATCCTGCCTCAGACTCTGGACTCAGGTTCAGGTTCAGACTCTCTCACCTTCTTGTTGTCTTTCTGTTCTCCATTCCGCTCCTCATGCCCTTCGGCCTCGTTCTCCTCCTCATCCTCGGGGCTGCCTCCGCCTTTCTTCCCCTTTCTGGTCTTCTTCTTCTCTGGTCGGGGAGGCTCCACACTCTCAGCCTCATCTGTGGCGTCACCTTTCTGCATGCGCGCACACACACACACACACACACACTCATCGGCATCAATGAACACCTGAGGATGTCTGACAGAGACAGAGATCCATCCAGCATCACATTTATCTGAGAGAAGGTGGGATGGACGGGGTGTTCACCTTGGCCTTCCCTCCCTGCTCCAGAGAAAGCTCCTCCAGCTCCTTCAGGATGTCGTCCTCACTGCAGGACAAACACACTGATGTCAGACACCAGGCAGGACAATGAAACTTATCGCTTCTCCTTGTTGTAGTCACACTGATCAGGTTCTACCTCTGTCACAGAGTCAGAATAAATCGGCATAACTTTGTGTCTGTGGAGAGGTAACAACACAGGAGAGAAGAGCAGGAGGAGGAGGAGGAGGAGGAGGAGGAGGAGGAGGAGGAGACGTACTCATAATCCTCTTTCTTCTTTTTTCCTTTCGCCTTCTTCTTCCCTTTGGGCTCCTTAGAGCCTCCGGCTCCTTCGATCTCTGCAGCCAGAGCGTCAATGTCGATGCCGTCATCTTTGGCACTGAGGATCAATAACAACAGATCAACACCTGAGCAATATCTGATCGATACCTGATCGTCCCAGTCAAAGTCACATACAGAGTGGAGCGAGCAGCGACTCTCTCTCTCTCAGTGAGAACAATGCGAAGCTGCTGATTCAACACTCTCCTCTCAACCTTTTATTTCACAGCAGCCGCTCAGTCTGACCTGAGCTGCCACTCTCACACACACACACACACACACACACACACACACACAGCCCAGAGTCAACGCAGGAGCAGCTTCACATACACCTAAACAGCTAGTTTTAGTCTGTTCTGCGTCGCTGACTCATTAATGTCTCCGATGAGACGTTGTTCTCTTTCCACCTGATCCTGACACGTCTGCTCCTGTTGGTTCCTCATGTTTTCAGATAACCATGACCACACACACACACACACACACACACACACACACACACACACACACACACACACACACACACACACACACACACACACACACCAGGTGTGGCCTGACCTGAGCTCGGTCAACAGATGAGACGGTCCCAGAGTTGCATCAGTGTGAGTGTGTGTGTTGAATGTAATGTGTGAAAGCGTCTGTGTGTTGACTGTAACAGTGAAGGACTGTGTGTGTGGGTGTGAGTGTAGGTGTGTGGGTGTGAGTGTAGGTGTGTGTAGGTGTGTGTGTACAGTCACTGTATTGACAAAAAGTTGGTCATTGTGTGTGTGAGTGTGTGTGAGTGTGTGCCGGCTCTAAGGAAGCTAATGCTAAGCTAACTGCCTCCCCGGCTGCCTCTCCCTCTCTGACGGACGGGTTTCGGTACCGGGGCGAGTTCGGGTTCGGGTCCCAGTGGGTCTGGGCGGGTCCTGGCTCAGCGCCCTGGCAGTAGAGTGACACCTGTGCCAGGTTTGCGGGTTGCCAGGTATAGCTGCTGCTGCCGCTGCTGGACTCGTGGTTAGCACCAGTTAGCGGCGCAGCTAGCCGTTAAGCCCGGGCTGGACCGAGGCCGGTACCGGCCCCGGAGGGCCGGAGGCAGAGGTAATGGGTCGGGGGGAGTGTGTACAGGTGTGGTGGGTGTCCAGGTGAGGGGGGGTTACCTGTCCTCTCCGCCTTTCTTCTGTTTCTTCCCCATTGCTGCTGCTCCGCTGCGGCTCCGTCCACACGGCTCAGAACCACACAGATCCTCTCTGACTGGGAGGAGGCATCACTCAGAGCACCTAGAAGACAACACACACACAATACTGACAACAGACTGTAAAACACCCGGATAAAAACATTTCTATTGAAACTATCATAGAAAAGAATGTACTACACAGACACGCAAGTACACAAAATGCCTGAGAAAGTGTTTTTCTTTTGTTAAAATTTACTTCAGTCAGCATTAAGTTATCAGAGTGATACCTCTACTCTCTGAAACAGCTCTGCTAACGACTCAGGAGGACAACTGCGCATGCGTTAGCAGTTTGCGACGACCTGGAGGTCAGAGGTGAATATGAAGCAAATAAAAACATTAAATTTAAAGAATTTATAACGCAAAGAGAATAAACTGTTAAAAATCTTAATTTCCCTCAATTTAGCTTTATATTATGTGCTTTTTGTTTAGCTCTCTGCTTCAATCATGAATAGAATAATGCAGAATTTATCATCTGTCTCTAAATCTATATAATTTAAATCGTCAAATCAATTTTTTATTATTAATAAAAATGTTAGTTGTTCCTACTCCACATAACTTTCATTATTCTATTCCACCAACTGAATTGAGTGAGTGTATTACTGTGTGTTTAACTGTAATGTCATTGTAATTGTAAACTTTTTTTATTTGTATTTATTACAGCAGCTTATGAAGAAACAGACAGAAAGACACACCAAACAGTAAAAACCACAGAAATAACCACAGGCAGGCTGTCTGAGAGCGGCATGTTTATGGGTGCAGTTCTGGCTGATCTTCAGGTGTGAGAACGTCAATCCATGACGTAAAAGTCATTTGGTGCCGTGTAGCGCCCCCTGCAGGACGGACTCTGAACAGATGAACGATGGAGTGTGATCTACATCTCCTGGACAGGACTCAGGCCTGAGGAGGAGTGATCAGCCCATGATAGAGATCACAGCGTCAGACAGCGTGTGCAGCCTGCTCCGCTGCTCCCCGCTCTCCCTGCGCAGCAGCGCCGCCACTAGGCCGGAGGCTGCGCTGCGGCTGAAGCGCTCCCCCAGCAGCACCGAGCTCAGCTCCCTGCTGGACTCCTCCCTGACCCAGTCTGCCGGGACATCCAGCACACAGCTGTCGATCACCCCGCCCTTCACCTCCAGTTGCAGCCAAGCGGTGCTGCGAGACTGAGACTCTGCGTCCAGCAGCTGCAGCTCCGTCTCCACGCTGAACTTTGGAGTTTTCCCAAACGTCCACTCCCAGGAACGCAGCTCCGCCGCCAGCCGCTGGATCCCCGGGAACAAGGACTCGTCTGCAGGGTCGACAGAGGTCAGCGGAGCGCTGAGGCCAAACTCTGAGAGAGAGGAGGGAGAGAGCTGTGATGTCACAACGTACATGATGACTTCATCAACACGTCCTGCCTGTCCAGCAGGGGGCGATATCCACCACAGAGTCCCACCAGAGCCTTTTGTCAGACCGTGAGTGTGCATTACCTATGTTGTGCTGCAGTGCCAGCCCCTCCAGTAGCTCCTCCCACCCCAGCGAGGGGGCGTGGTCTCTCAGATTGGCGACAGGTGAAGGGACGCTGGGCGTGGCGTTGCTGTGGATACCGGGGCAGGAGGGGCGGAGCATGGAGGACAGGGCGGAGCGATCGGCAGAGTGGAGCAGTGTGCAGTGATGGTATGAGGACTTCCTGCTGAGCCGGGATGCACTTCCTATCAACACACACACATCTGTCGGTTTATCCGTCTGTGTGTGTGTGTGTGTGTGTGCATGTGTGTGTGTCTACCTGAGATCTTGAGGTGTCCGTTGAGCAGGATATCGAACCGCTCTGTAGCGTCTACCTGGAGCTGTGGCTGCAGCCTCCTCAGGGCATCGGTGACGACCTTCAGGTTCCTGTTCCTGTCGTACCACTTCCTGTCGGTGAAGAAGGTGATGTTGAGGTTCCCCAGGTCGTGGAACACGGTGCCGCCCCCGCTGCGGCGGCGGGCCAGAGGGACGCCCGCCCTCCGCATGGCGCCCAGGTCACACTCCGCCCACGGGTTCTGGTGGCGGCCCACCACCACGCAGGCCCGGTTCCTCCAGAGCAGCAGGAGCCGGCGCTGCTGCAGGTCCAGGCTGGACTCCAGCCAGTCCTCCAGGGCCAGGTTCTGGAACACGTCTGTGGACTCTGATAGCAGAACCAGGCCCGGACCTGCACCTGGACTCAGAGCTCTGGAGGAGGAGGAGAAGGAGGAGCTCCTCGTGCAGACTCCTGAGCTGCTCCTCACTACACACCACGTCCTGATGATGTGAGACAGCATGATGTCACCTCTTCTTCACCTCCATATGATGGATCTGAGACACACACACACACACACACAAAAACAAAGGAAATAAATGAGCAACTATACGAATGTGATAGAGAACATAAGTCAGTGGTTTTGAAAGCTTAACTGATTTTAGAATGTTGTATTGTTAAAAAGTATTCTTTAAACTCCAATTTAAAGATAGAAAAAATAGTTTATGATTGGATAATTTGGTTTATGTATGAGGAATTTAACAAGTAATATTAAGTTGATGTAATATCGATTTGTTTTGTTAGGAGAATAATAAAAGAAAGAGCGAGCAAAAAGAAAAAAGCGAGAGACAGCTTTGGGAGATGAAAAGAGAGGGAAACAGATGAAACTGGACACTGACAGGTGATGCAGGGCGTTCATCATGTTGCATTCAAGGTAAAACAAGGTGAAATGATTGATCAACTTTGATCTGACAGTAGACCTACATGTATATGTTGACCTTCTTCTGTTGACATGAACCAGCTGATCTGACGTCAGCAGGCTGTTAGCTTTAGCATTAGCTCTGCGGTCACTGAAAACTTATCGACACACAATCAATGATCAGGTTGAACTGATCACGGATTGGTAAACGCATTAAAAGAATTGGGAGTCTCGAGCTGACCTGAGCCGGCGGAGCCGCGAGGAGACCGGAGGGAGACCGACCGCACACCACCGACCTCCGGTCTGGTACTTCAAAATAAAAGCATCAAAAAACATCGTTTGTGAAGAATCACTTGAGATCACTGTGAAGTCAATGACACAAAGAAATGAATGAATACAGAATATATTCTCTTTATATCTCTATAATGTTTAAGTCTGAAAGAACCTTGTTATTATATCCTTGCAGTGAAACTATGACAGAAAGCTACACACACTGGCCGCGCTTTTATTCTGAAGGCCGAACCGGCTGTAAACGGATGTATCGCCACCCACGTGAGTCCACTCTGTCCTCGCGCTGAAATGGGTCCGTGTTGGTATGCCACTCAGACCATAAAAGGTTCCGCTCAAACTGAAAGAAAGGTGACGAACGCAGACAGACAGAGAGTTCAGAAACCTGTTTAAAACATCAAGAACCTGTTTCACTACCGATCATATTCATGGATAGATATATGTAACACAATGGATGGATGGATGGATGGTTAGAAAAAACATAAACATATCCAAATTCAATTATATACATGTATTTACCAATTTATTTAATTGACAGATCAAGTAGAATCAGTTGAAGCAGTGAAGTTAAACTAAACATAAATATTTCAGTTGTTCGCACACATTACAGAGTTTTCATTCTTCCATGAGGTGAATCAGAGAAAAGAGACAAACTATAATATCTCTTCTGCTCTGAGATCATCATCATGAGCAGGAGGCAGAACATCAGAGAGAGGAAGAACATGTGACCACATCCTGACAGCTCACACACACACACACACACACACACTCCAACCACAGAGGGAGGTGCGTGCACACACACAAACTCAACCTGTCAGCCAGTCAGACGCAGTGGATGATGCCTCGGGTAAGAATCCACATTTTTATCTGACTATTTGACATTTACATTTACAACATTTTCATTTTTGTGTAAACATTAAAGTGAGTGTGTGTGTTGAGAGCAGCTGTAGGTGAGTGTGTGTGTGTGCAGGATGTCTGAATGTGTCGCTCTGCTTCAAAGTTTAGTCAAAGGTCGATAAGGAAAGAAGGAAAACGTCAGCGTACAGTGCAGTGTTACACCTGTAACAGCCGATCACTTATTATTGCCACTGATCAGGCTGATGGAGGCGGTTTTGTGTGTGTGTGCGTGTGTGTGTGTGTGTGTGTGTGTGTGCGTGTGTGTGCGGGGCGCTTTAAGAGATGCTGATGTTAAACGATCTCTGGGTGTGAATTCTGAGAACTGTCCTGTTCCTGTGGTTGACACACACACACACACACACACACACACACACAGAAATAACTACACATCCAACAACTAATACACACACACAATGTCTCTATTATACTTGTGTATGAGCTGCAGCAGCCAATCACTGATCTGCTCTGTGTCACTGCAGGTTTCCTCCACATGAAGACACCTCCAGGATAACACACACGCACACACACACAGGTGTGTGACATCATGTCCGACTCATGGCCATATTCTTGTAACACGTCCTCCTCTCCTCCCATCATGTATCACTCGTCTCCATCACCTGGAAACCACGGCAACCGTCCTCACCTCAAGGTGCTCACACGCATACACAAACACACACACACACACAGACCTTTGTGTTCTAACATCTGCACCTGCACCTCCCCAGGTTTCGTCCTATCATCTGTCTCCTCATGCTGTCTCCTCCCCCCTCCTCCCCGAGCCCCAGCTCACCCCCCCACACATCTACCCCCCCACACTGGTGACATCCCCCCATCTGCCTCATCCCATGTCTCACCCACAGGTGACGCCCACCCACCTGTCTCACCCCCATGTCACATCACCTCACCCACAGGTGTCCTCTCCTCACCTGTCCCACCCCCTCTCACACCCCCACGTCACCTCCCCCCACCTGTCCCAGCCCCATGTTACATCTCCTCACCCCCAAGTCACCTCCCCCCACCTGTCCCAGCCCCAGGTGTCCTCCCCCCACCTCCTCCTTCCCCCCCAGAGCCAGGACGCAGGTGTGGATGCTGTGAGCTGGCTCAGGTGTGAGGACCTGTCGTACCTGAGCTTCAGCTACTGTGACCAGGTGAGTCTGAGCCGACTCATCAGTGACGTCACAATGACAGTTCCTGACTGTCCCTCTGTGTCTGACCTGATCCAGACCCAGACCCAGACCCAGACCCAGAACCAGACCCAGACCCAGAACCAGAACCAGACCCAGACCCAGAACCAGAACCTGGACCTGCAGCAGCAGCAGCTGCAGCTGCAGCTGCAGCAGGACTCCCAGTGTGGTTTCCATAGAGAGGAATGGGACAGGCTGAGCTTCCACCCCCCCACGCTGCCTCCTGCTGGACTGTACAGGAACCAGGCTGGACTGGCTCAGGACGCCTGGAGGTCTCCAGGTCCTGGTCCTGGTCCTGCTCCCTGCTCCTCCCTGGACTCCTCTTCCCTGAGGAAGTGGAGCTCACTGGAGTTCAGTCCGTCTCCTGCAGACGGCGCCAACTCCTCCCACTTCTTCCATGGTGGTTACCATGACAACGCGCCCCAGCCGTTCTGCAGCCCCACCACC
>CM055211.1:9649940-9654940 GCA_029224185.1 Karalla daura
AGCAAAGCATGATGGGAGGGGGGGGGGCTGGGAGGGGGTGGAGGGGGGGGGTCTGTGAGAATCATGCTGGGCATAAGTAACATTCTGATGCTGGTCTTAGTCTTTCCTTTGCTACGTGTTTTTTCATGTTTTGTTTGATGTGTTTTTGTCACTGAGTGTACATTGTTTGAGATTCAGAATCTCGTTCGTAATAAAACTGAACAGAAACGTCTCCTGAGCTCCTCTGATGTCTCACTCTGGGACAATATCCACAATCACTTCTGTGTCCTAGTCACACCAGGCACACTCCTTACACCAGCAAAATAACAACACACCTGAAGTCCTCCGACATCCCTCTGGACACACACACCAGTGGTCCTGGTGCCAGAGGTCAGAGGTCAGAGGTCACTACTGTTATTGCTTGGATGGTTTCTGCCTCATGGTTCATTCTCTTCAGTTACAGTTACAATCTTCAGGGAAATATCAACGTAGAATAAACAGATCACATCATGTTGTTCTGTGAGAGGCCTCCAAAAGGAGCTCCTCCTCCTCCTCCTCTTCCTCCTCCTCCTCCTCCTCCCCCATGTCCCCCATGTAAGGAGGAGGGGGCGGGGCCTGGAGGAGCATGGGTTCGGAGGGTGTTGGAGAGAGGCCTCACAGATGGCGACAGTAGCAGCGGAGCAGCATCTCAGAGATCCTCAGCCATGAGCTGCTCCTAGAGCTCCTGACTTCTGCCCTGACCCTGCAGCTCCTGACCTCTGACCTCTGCCCCGGACACTCCCCCTGACCTCTGCCCTGGACACTCCCCCTGACCTCTGACCTCTGCCCCAGACACTCCCCCTGACCTCTCCCCTCTGGGCCCATGTCTCCGCTGCAGCGCTCCGTCTACTGGCGCCTCTCGCTGCTCTTCTTCTTCAGCCCGTGTCTCTTCTTCCTCGACATCTTCTCCGCCGCCGTCGTGGCCACCACGTGTCTCCATGGCAACGGGACGTCCCAGATCAACCAATCACAGCCCGAGGAGGTGGATTCTGACTGGCTGACAGCTGATGTGAGTAGAGTGGAGCAGCAGGCAAAGTTTAGAGGCTGAGACCAGGTCGTAGCGTAAGTTTAAGTTAGCTCCATGTGAGGAAGGATTAGCAGCGTTAATGAGCAACCGCTGCTAACGAGAGGTAGCGCTGTGCCGCTGCTCAGGTCTCAGGTCCACGCTCTGCTCAGACTGACCCGTCCATCAGACCAGGTCCCCAACTGAGCAGAAACACAAACAGACAGGGCTGGAAGGTGACAGATTCCTTTTTGTTGAACTACCTCAAATGATGCTTGTCTGAGTTATTTATGTGTGTGTGCATGTGTGTGTGTGTGTGTGTGTCAGGCAGTGTGTGCCTGGACAGGCTGGCTGTCCTACAGTCAGACCTTCTTCATGGTGGGGATGCTGCTGGGGTCTCTGTTTGGAGGAGCCGTATCAGACCGGTACACACACACACACACACACACACACACACACACACACACGCACGCACGCACGCACGCACGCACGCACGCACGCACGCACGCACAACAGTGACCGTACTGGACATGTCTGTGCCCTGTGTGTGTGTGTGCGTGTGTGTGTGTGTGTGTGTGCGCAGGTATGGGAAGCGTCCCGTGCTGCTGCTGTGTGTGTGTGTGTTCTCCTCCTCGGGTCTACTTCCCGCCATCCTCCCTCAGCCGCCACTCTTCCTCGCTGCTCGCTGCCTGACGGGCGTCTGCTGGTGCTGCATCAACATCTGCTCCTTCAGCCTGGGTACACACACACACACACACACACACACACACACACACACACACACACACACACACAGGGGGCAGGCAGACTGGAGCACGTGCCCAGATGAAGGCAAAGCTGCAGACTGAGTCCTAACGAAGCTCTGCAGCCTCCAGCTGTTTCCTGACCTCCAGGAGGAGGAGGAGGAGGAGGAGGAAGAGGAGGTCAGGAGGTTCGTCTCTGGACCTGAACAACAGCAGCCCGTCTCCTGATTAGAGCCAATTGAACAATCAATCAGTCAATAAAGCAGAGGCCGTTTGGGCACAGAGGGTCCTGCAGTGACTGAACGTCATGGCATGACAAAGTTACAGATGAAAGACCTGATCGATAACGGATCAATACCAGTGAATCCACAGGACAGTGGAGCAGACAGATGTGAGTGTGTTGTTGTGGGGGCCTGTTGCAGACAGACAGCAGTGTTAGCAGCAGCTCTACTCCTCCTGTCTGTGCCCCTCATGCCTCAGCGCCTCCTCGCTCTCGCTGCTTTCAGCCCCAATTACCAGAGGGCGCCGTCGTCATGGACACGGAGGAAAAAAACGCCCGAAAAATGTAGGAGCACAACATGCCCCGACCGTTCAGGTCCAGCAGGGGCATGTGTGTGTGTGTGTGTGTGTGTCACACCAACCACACACACACATTGTATGTGACATGACAGACACACGGACCAATCAGAGCAGACTTGTGTGATATAATGAGAGTGAACTGAGATGTAGAGAAACGTGTGTGACCTGCTCTGTGTGTGTGTGTGTGTGTGTGTGTGTGCAGCGGTGGAGTGGACCCCCCCCTCCTCCCGCCTCTGGCCCATGGCCTTCCTGCCCTTCTGCTTCAGCTTGGGGACGATGGGGGGGGGGGCGCTGGCCTGGCTGGGCTCCACCTGGAGGAGACTCCACCTGCTTCTGGCCCTGCCCCAGCTGCTCTGCCTGCCACTCACTCTGTAGGTGCTCTCTCTCACACACACACACACACACACACACCTGTGTGTCTCTCCTCACCTGCTACAGTCTCTTTGCTTCATGTTGCAGCTCCATCCCAGAGTCTCCTCGCTGGCTCCTGCTGAAGAGGAGGAAGGATGTCCTGGAGCGTTACCGCGGCAACAGTCCCTCAGACAAACACTGTCTGGACCTGGTAAACACACACACACACCTGTGTGAGAGAGGTTGTGACTGTCACAGACAGACAGACACATGCTGTTGGTTTTGTTGTTTCTATGGAAACAGCTGACAACAACAAACACAAGGGGCCATCGACCTCTGACCTCTTGCATCCGTGTCACACTGACAGAAACACACAGATGGTCAGAGAGTGTGTGTGTGTGTGTGTGTGTGTGTGTGTGTGTGTGTGTGTGTGTGTGCGTGCAGCTGCTGGACTCAGCCTGGTCTGACCTGCAGAAAGCCACTGAGGTACAGAAGGAGGCGCAGAAGGAGAAGGAGGCGCCCCCTGGTGGCAGGACCCTGAGCGACCTGGTTCACCTGAGACACCCAACGGTTCTGCTGAGACTGTTCATCATGAGCTTCCTGAGGTACACACACACACACACACACACACACACACACACACACACTCACAGAGTCAGTGACCTCTGACCTGTGTGTCTGACTGTGTGTGTGTGTGCAGTGCGGCCTCGGCCCTCACCTACTACGGGATCTGTATGAACATCGGCTCGTTCGGCGTGGGCGTCTACTCCGCCCAGTTCTTCTCGGGTCTGTCGGAGACGCCGTGCGTCCTGGTGCCCCTCGCCCGGCTGGGCCGACGCCCCCTCAGCGTGCTCGCCCTCTTCCTCAGCGGCGCCGCCTGCTTCCTGTCGCTGCTGCTGTCCAGATACCACGGTCTCACACACACACACACACACAAACACACACACCTGACAAGATCCTCTGTGATCATAGATGATCAGAGTCAGAATGTCTCTGTGTGTGTGTGTGTGTGTGTGTGTGTGTGTGTGTGTGTGTGTGTGTGTGTGTGTGCAGCGGAGCCCGTGCTGGTCATGAGTCTGGCTCTGCTGGGGAAGCTCTGCATCCTCGCTGCCATCTCCATCTCCATCCTGTACAGCATCGAGCTGTTCCCCACCGTGGTCAGGTACACACACACACTCTTTTTCTACACTATACTCTATACCTAAACTAAGAAATAATAATACCTAACAAATGCTGTGTGTGTGTGCGTGTTGTCATGGCCATGCAGACAGAGGTGTGTGTCCATGGTGAACCTGAGCTTCCGGCTCGGCTGCCTCATCAACTCGCTGGTCTCGTCCCACTCCAACGGAGCGATCTCATTGGCCGCCATGCTGGTGTACAGCAGCGGCCCCATCGTGGGCTGCGGCCTGTGTCTCCTGCTGCCCGAGACCAGCGGCGTCCCGCTGCCCGACTCCGTGGAGGACTGTGACCGCCAGCCCCGCCCCCCAGGCCCCGCCTCCTCCTGGACCGCAGGGTGAGGACCACAGCTGCACACACAGCTGGAAACATCTGCACACAGGACATCTGCACACAGGTGTGTGTGTGTGTGTGTGCATGTGCAGCCTGTGCTCACGTTGCTTCACGTAGCTGAAGAATCCAGAATTAATCTTTAAACAACAGAAAAACAGTGGAGATGTGAACACCTGCACATCTCTGCACAAACATTAACAGTTGCAGTGAACCATTCTGACGAGCTATGATATGTCTGTGTGTGTGTGTGTGTGTATGTGTGTATGTGTGTGTGTGTGTAGGAAGCTGAGCAGCTGCTGGACCAGGAAGACTGAGCCGGTTGAGAAAGAAGAAGCACACACACTGAACACACACTCTGGATTGATATGAAGTGTGTGTGTGTGTGTGTGTGTGTGTGTGTGTGTGTGTGTGTGTGTGTGTGAGAGACCAGTCTCAGATGGCGTCTCTCTAGTTAAACACAAAACCTGAGTCACGTGTGTGTGTGTGTGTGTGTGTGTGTGAGTAACAATGTGTCTTCACAGCTTTTTATTAAAAACAATCGGTGAACATCCCGTAGTTTGAGTGTCGTCTCTGAACTAAGTGATGGGCGCTGCTGCCCCCGCAGGACAGAGGAGGAGCTGCAGCCTTTACAGCCCCAGCACCTGCAGGTGTCGACACCTGGAAACACCTGGGAACACCTGGGAACACCTGGGAACACCTGGAAACCTTCACCACCTCCAACATCAACACTGAACCACTGTGTCCACCTGGTGTCATAGTTTTCACAGATAAAATTAAACCAAAGTATGAACAACTCA
>CM055211.1:9662440-9682440 GCA_029224185.1 Karalla daura
CCCGGGTTATTTTTACCGCTGACGACGTGAGGGCGTTACCGTGGCGACGGCCCGGGGACGGCGGCGTCCTCCCGACCGCAGGAAGCTGTGAGGAGCAGGCGCTCCTCCCGGCCCGGGCGGTGTGACGAAGGTCGTTCCCGCGCTCAAACAATCAGCGAGAAGGAGACGAGCCAAGAGAAACACGCTGCTATGTGGTCGGTCCTGTCGCAGACAAACAGCCGACTCACACTGACAGTCTGCAGGGTTTAATACTTGGTCACACATGTGTTCACTCCTCAGTACATTCACACACACACACACACACACACACACACACACACACATAGGGCAGCTGAAAGGTATAAATATAGTGGATATGATCTAAACATCGTCTGTCACATGTAACAGAATCAGCTGATTCTCAGTCTGTCAGTCCCTCCTTCAGCTGAGGACACGAGGTCCTGAGAGAACGTTTCCAGAGACGTAGCAGCTGCTCCTCAGCTCCTCAGAGCTCCACAGTCTTCAGGTGGATCCATGTTGGATCCTGTTGGATATGTGTTGGATCTCTTTGGATCCGGCTGGATCCATGTTGGATCAGGTTGGGTCTGTGTGTCTGGACGTGCTGCAGACCGAGGTTGAGGCTGCGGCAGCTGCGGTTCTGAGACTTGACTCGAGATGAGAGAGCAGTGCATCCTGGGTAGTGGCGCCGGCAGCTCAGTGGCTCCTCCCCCTGCTGGGAGGAGGTGAAGCATCCTCCTCCTCCTCCTCATCATGGCAATGCGTCCTGCAGAAAACAGAGCAGGAGAAGTGGAAACCAGAACCAGAAGCAGCTTCTCAGGTTCTCTGGAGAACTAGTTCCTGGACACCACAAGTTCTAGGAAGCTTCAGACCTGCAGAACATCTGGAGGTTCCTGGTTCCATGTTGATCAACCTACATCAAACTACGTTCTCCTGATGATCTCATTCTACAGAGTCTTCTCTAGGCTGTATTCTGCTGGGTTTCCTGGATCAGCTGGTCTGGTGGAGGTTCTCAGGTTCTCCAGACTCTAACATGTGTGTGTGTGTGTGTGTGTGTGTGTGTGTGTGTCTCACCTCTCATCTGTCCATGCAGCGTGGATTGTTGGCCAGTCGCACCAGCAGACGAGCACAGCGTTTATAATCTGAGGAGATAAGGAGATCAGGACGGTTCTGTAAGAGCCCAGAACCAGAACAGAACGGGGGGGGCGGAGTTTGTTCTTAAAGGGACAGCGCAGCGTCTCTTTGGGACCAACAGCATCACCTCAGAGTTACTGTGTGCTGCAGGAGTTTCAGTCGGACCGAGAACAGGATGAGACTTGTTCCCACACACACACACACACACACACACACACACACACACACACACACACACACACACACACACACCTATATATGTATGTACACACATTTTTGTTAACACTTACACTCACACTTTCCAAAATAAACAGAGTGTGACATGCATGAGTTGGGATCAGAAGAGCGGCTGTTGTTCTGACATGATTATGCTGATAACACAATGTGTGTGTGTGTGTGCGTGTGTGCATATGACTGTGTATGTGTGTGTATGTGCGTGTGCGTGTGTGTGTATGCGTACACTCACAGGCAGGCAGTGTGCAGTCTCGGGTGTTGTGGTACAGCCGGTTGAAATGCTTTCTGCACTTGGGGCTGAAGGACAGAGGACCTGAGGACAGACCCGGGCACACGTCACAACGCTGCTCTCCGATTGGTCGCTGTCTTATCCTCAGGTAAACAGGTGAGAGAGCTCAGAGCCTCTGAAAGCACCGGCTCCGTGTCCGGGCTGGAACAGAGGTGACTCTCAGCCAGCCGACATTCTTGGCTCGTGTGTGTGTGAACACACTAAAGGAACCAACATGAGGAGAACTTACATTCTCTCTCTCTCTCTCTCTCACACACACACACACACACACACACACACACACACACACACACACACACACACACACCAGCTCCAGAGTCAGGGTCGAAGGTCAGGATGTTAAACATAGTGACTTAAACCTATGTGGAGTCTTGAGCTAAAAGCAGAGTTCTATCAACACGTCCAGAAGTTCTGGCAACTGGAAAAGTTCCTGTGGTACCTGTCAGATGCTCGATGAACTTCTTCTTGTGCCGTGGGTCTCTGTGGTGAGCGTCTGGAGGCAGAACACAGAGGAGCAGTCCTGTCAGAGGACTCACAAACAACCAAACCAGTAAAAACCAAAACATGGAGTCCTGAGGCGTCTCAGCTGAAGTTCAGCTCAGATCCTGATGTGAACCTCAGACTGAGGCTGTGGTGCTGGTCACATGGCTCCGCCTCCTCTTAAAACTGACACTGATGCTCTGTGGTTTGAAGCTGTGCTCTATAAAACTCCATTCAGCTCTATAAATCTCTAGAAACTCTATCAAGCTGTATAAAACAGTGTCAGCCTCTATTAAACTGTGAAGCACGGTTCTTCTCAGCACCGCCTCCACCTGTCTCCTCTGTGGACCTTCTCCTCCATTTGCTGCGACTTTTATGAGACCGCTTCAGTCTCAGGGTCCGGATCAGAGTCAAACATGAGCAAATGAAACACAGACAACAAATGAAGCAGATCAGCTCCACCTGCAGCAGCTGCAGCATGGTAACACTGACTGTGTGATTCTATGAGATTCTAGATCTGATCTAATCAGATTAGATCTCCCTCAGCATTGTGGCTCTGACCTGCTGCATGCAGGGACCTGCTCTGCCTCTCTGCTGGGAGCAGTTCTGGCCCGGTCCACCGGCCCTGGTCCTGGTCCAGGTCCTGGTCCAGGTCCTGGTCCAGGTCCTGCTGCAGCGGTGTGGAGGTGTGGAGCAGCGAGGCGGCGCTGCAGCGTCCTGCAGCCAGCAGCAGCAGCAGCAGCAGCAGCAGCAGCGGGACACGCCGCAGCAGCATGGGCACACCTGAGGGTCACCTGGCGTCAGCAGCGGCGCCGCGCTCTCATTGGCTGGTCAGGCAGGGCGAGCTCTCTGGTCTGGAGCACGGAGAGAAGATGTTGAAAACTCTGGTTTTACATCAAAGATCTTCAGGTGAACCCCGAGGAGCAGAGTCTAGACTAGAGCTGATGAACTGGGAACAGAGAGCTGTGGCTGGAGCAGAACCTGCACTGACTGATCCACTGCTACATGGCACAGCACCCACACACCTGCGGCTCTGATCTCCAGTCTGGGACCAGTGAAGGAATAACTTCTTCTATTCTGCTGGTGGAACAGTTACCGTCAGAGCTCCATCTCCCAGTCTAGAGTCTGCCACTCTCGACTCATCTATTTTACTTCCTTTCACACACGATTTTTCTCAGTTATCTAAAGTTTCTCTCACTTTGCTGACGAGACATGACGTGTGTGTGTGTGTGTGTGTGTGTGTGTGTGTGTGTGTGTGTGTGTGTGTGTGTGTGTGTGTGTGTGTCACCTTTGGTTCGGGCTGGATGCTCCTCTTCTTCTCCTTCTCCTCCTCCTCTCAGTGTCTCAGGCTCGGTTCGGTTCCGTCCGTCCCGGTCTGTCCCGGGTCGGGTCCGGGTCTCCCGCTGGGTTCTGGTCTTTGTTTTGGTTCTGGTTCTGGTTCCGGTCCGTCCTGGTCCGGGCCGCGCGCAGCATCTTACACCGGGGTCACTGCGCCTTCATCTTCATCATCTTTATCCTCCGGACGGACTCATGTCCCCGAAGCAGAACCGGGACTGATCCTCTGAGAGCCCAGAACCTCCTCCTGTCCCGGTCTGTCCTGGTCTGTCCCTGCCTGGTGTGTCCTGGTCCGGTCTATCGACCAGTCATCGATCAGAGCTGATCAGATCTGATCAGTCTGGTCCTGTCAGACTCTGCGCTCTCTGCGCCGCGCAGCGCAACTCTGCCACAGTGCGGAAATACACGAGGAGGAGGAGGAGGAGGAGGAGGAGGAGGAGGAGGAGGGAGGTCTGCGCCTGCACGAGCCTGGACGGCTTTCGCGCGCGCACGCGCGCGCGCGCACACACACACAGACACACACAGATCTGTTGCCTGCAGCTGTGCAGAGCTTTACTCCCTCTCAGCGGGGAGAATGAAGAGTGCTGCTTCACCTTCTCCTCCTTCATAACTTTCTTCTTCTTCTTCTTCTTCTCCTTTTTCTTCTTCTTCTGCTCCTGCTGCTCCTCCTGCCCTCTCTGCTGCTCCTCCAGGTGTGTCTTCAGGTAAACAGGACCTTCTGCAGTGTTTGGAGTTCAGGAGCTTCTGAAGTTTCATGCTGGTCCAGCTCCACAAAGTTCTCTTGGTTTCTGGAACCAGAGAAGAAAAGTTTGGAGTTTTCCAGAGAAATTAATTACTAGGAGTAGGTCTGGGAATGTCTGGGAGGTTTTCTGGAGGTCCCAGAGGTCCAGGAGGTCGGAGGAGGCTCCTGGGGGACGCTCTGGCATGATTGAAGAGAACAGTGGAAGATGAAGAGGTTTAGATGAAGATCTGGGACAGTCCAGACCTGCAGCTGCTCCAGAGGGTCAGAGGGTCGGGATGTTGTCAGGACTGACCAGCTTCATCCTCAATGTGTGTGTGTGTGTGTGTGTGTGTGTGTGTGTGTGTGTGTGTGTGTGTGTGTGTGTGTGTGTGGAGGGGTTGAGGAGGAGGATAAACCTTCCAGACATCACAACAAAAACAAGGAAGCAGCTTCAGCCTGGAGATTCTCAGACACAGAATAACAACACGTGAAGGACGAGGCCTGGGACGCTGCCAGACTGTCAAAACCTCAGAACCTACACACACACACTCACACACACACACACACACACACACACACACACACACACACACACACACACACACACACACACACACACACACACACACACACACACACACACACACTCACTCACACCCACACATGCACCTCTTCCTGTTGATGTGAATGGTCGTCTGTTCTCACAGTTCCACCCTTATTTGTTCATCTGCTCGATCTGATATCAAATCACTCAGCTGCTATAGAGCATGTGTGTGTGCATGTGTGTGTGTGTGTGCATGTGTGTGTGTGAGAATGTAAACACACTTGCACATTAGTGTGTAATAGTGGTGATTTACTGTGAGTGTATAGGGAACGCTGCCAGCTCTGTGTCTATGTACACAACTTATGTACATGCATGACTGTGTGTGTGTGTGTGTGTGTGTGTGTGTGTGTGTGTGTGTGTGTGTGTGTGTGTGTGTGTGTGTGTGTGTGTGTGTGTGTGTGTGTGCAGCTGCATGGACCTACAGTATCTAAACAGGCTTTATGGGGGCTGGTTGGAGCAGAACGAGGCGGTGGAGCTCAGGGTTCACTGTTGATTGATGCAGGTCAGCTCCATGGCTCTGAAATGGCCCTGGACCCGAGTCAAGATCTTCTGAAACCTCTTGAACAACTTTCCGGGATGCTCTTCAAAAGTCTCTGACCCAGGAGGAACTCTACAGGAACCACAGTCAACATTCTGAACCAGAGTAATGAAAGGTTATGAAATGATCCAGCTGCAGGAACATCACTCCAGCTGTGGAAATCTGATTAGACTGAGGAGGAAGGAGTGTGAAGAAGCGCCTGAGGAAACATCTGTCCCCAGCAGATCAGGGACTCCCACCACCACTACTACTACTGATGCACCAGGCGGAGCCGCGAGGCCCAGAGCGACACTTTGATGGTCCACACGTCGTAAAAATGACTGCAGATAAATGTATGAGCCTCAGATCTGAGGAGAGAGGGGGAGCAGGAGATAAAGGAGGAGGAGGAGGAGGCGGAGGAGGAGGAGGAGGAAGGGAGATAAAGGAGAAGGAACTTCTGTAGAGCAGAATAAACAGATGGAAACATGTTAGTGGTTCAGTTTCTCTTCAGAGTTTAAGAAAAGCTAAACACACAGGCTGAAAGCGTTCCGTTCTGCCAGCTTCACTCAGTGTTATCATTCCACACACACACACACACACACACACACACACACACACACACACACACACACACACACACACACACACACACACACACACACACCTGCTGTCAGCAGAGTGTTTCCACAGCGACGAGAAAGCACACACACAGACACACACACACACACACACACACACACACACAGAACATTCACCTGGATTCTTAAACACACATCTACGGCCTTAAAAGCCAAGAACAACAACAGGTGTGCTCTTCAGGGATCCTCTCCTCTTCTTCTCCTCCTCCTCTTCTTCTCCTTCTCTGACGTCTCCAGAGAAGACGTCGCTGCTACTGTTGACGACCAGTCAGAGTTGTCCTGACGGAGCTCCCAGCTCAGGGGTCAGAGGTCAGAGGTCAGAGGTGGAGGTAAAACAGGTGTCAGACACTGTGAGACGTGTGAAGGAGGTGGCTGTAAAACGGTGCACATGAAAGAAACGATGCGCTTGATTTATTACACCAGGACGGGTTCCAGATGTTGTGTTTGGCTTGGAGGGTGTTAAACATCTGCCATCGCTACTGAAACGAACTCCGAGGAAAACATTATTATTGTCTGTCAAATAAGAATAAAAAGAAGGAGAACATATAGAGAGATATATATCTATATCTATATCTATATCTATATATCTACAAGATGTAATCTGTTCAGAAGAAGGTGAGGTTAGGCAGGTGATGGAGCTCCACCAGCCTCTCTATGGAGAGTCGAGGAGATGGTCTCCTGGTTGGAGCTTCAAGTGGAAAGTGAAGATCTGAAGATTTTATCAACAAATCCATGAAGCAACACAAATACCACAGAGAGGAACGTGGCGTGAAGTGAAGGATTTAAAACTGGAGTAAATCTGAGACGCGTCTCTCTGGACCTGGTCTCTGGGCCTGGTCTCTGGGTCCTGGTCTCTGGACCTGGTCTCTGGGTCCTGGTCTCAGGGTCCTGGTCTCTGGGTCCTGGTCTCTGGACCTGGTCTCTGGGTCCTGGTCTCAGGGTCCTGGTCTCAGGGTCCTGGTCTCAGGGTCCTGGTCTCTGGACCTGGTCTCTGGGCCTGGTCTCAGGGTCCTGGTCTCTGGACCTGGTCTCTGGGCCTGGTCTCAGGGTCCTGGTCTCTGGGTCCTGGTCTCTGGGTCCTGGTATCAGGGTCCTGGTCTCTGGGTCCTGATCTCAGGGTCCTGGTCTCTGGACGTGGTCTCAGGGTCCTGGTCTCTGGGTCCTGGTATCAGGGTCCTGGTCTCTGGGTCCTGGTATCAGGGTCCTGGTCTCTGGACCTGGTCTCTGGGCCTGGTCTCAGGGTCCTGGTCTCTGGGTCCTGGTCTCAGGGTCCTGGTCTCAGGGTCCTGGTATCAGGGTCCTGGTCTCAGGGTCCTGGTCTCTGGGCCTGGTATCAGGGTCCTGGTCTCTGGGTCCTGGTCTCTGGACCTGGTCTCTGGGCCTGGTCTCAGGGTCCTGGTATCAGGGTCCTGGTCTCTGGGTCCTGGTCTCAGGGTCCTGGTCTCAGGGTCCTGGTCTCAGGGTCCTGGTCTCTGGACCTGGTCTCTGGGCCTGGTCTCAGGGTCCTGGTATCAGGGTCCTGGTATCAGGGTCCTGGTCTCTGGGCCTGGTATCAGGGTCCTGGTCTCTGGGTCCTGGTCTCTGGGTCCTGGTCTCAGGGTCCTGGTCTCTGGGCCTGGTATCAGGGTCCTGGTCTCTGGGCCTGGTATCAGGGTCCTGGTCTCTGGGTCCTGGTCTCTGGGCCTGGTATCAGGGTCCTGGTCTCTGGGCCTGGTATCAGGGTCCTGGTCTCTGGGTCCTGGTCTCTGGGCCTTGGTCCCTGGTTCTATTCTCAGACCTGCAGCCCTGGGCCCCACGTGTCCTGGTCCTGAGCTCCTCATGGACCAGATCAGGAGGTCTGGTGAGTGAGCAGCTCGGGGACAGACGGAGCTGCTGCTGCGTGACAATACGGATGTTTGTCTGATCTTCTTCTGACCTCCTCCACCCACAGCCAGCAGCCAGCAGCACACAGAGGTCTTTGTTCTGAGCAGACCTCACAGGGGGGGGTGGGGGGGTTCATTAAAACTCTACGACTGAGACAAATAAAACTAATCGCTGCAGAGATCGATCTGATCCATGGAGACCAGGAATGCAGCGTCTGGATGGAGGATGGAGATAAGGCTCTGGAACCCTCTCCATCACTGATGCGACCCTCAGATGTCTCCTCGCCTCTGGACTCACTCACAGGTTCATCAAGTCTCCTGAGGACCTCCAGAAACCTCCTCACAGACGCCCATGCTGGTCCCTCACACCTCTCAGGCTTCTCACCTGGACCTGGACCACCACAACCTTTTAGTTGACACCAAACCTGGAACCTCCTGGAAGACCTTGGAGAAGCCTGAAGAACTCCTCTACTAATCTAGTTCAGAGGCCATCAGGCCTTCATCAGAACATCTGAGAACAAGCTGTAGAAGAGCACATCCACCTCCTTGAGAGGTTTCTCCTGAAGAAACCTCAGTCCAACACAAACCTCCTGGAGAGCACTTCAGACCTTCACTAGGACACCTCAGGAACGATGTGAGTCCTGTGGACCAGAACCTCCAGAACCAGACTTCAGGCTTCTTCAGACTTCTTCACCAGACTCATTTTGCTGTGATGGTTGGAGGCAGCTTGGAAACCTCTGGAGCCTCATTCAAACAGAAATCTCCTGAAGAACCCTTTAAGCCTTCACAAGAACATCTGAAACCAAGCTGCAGAAACACAGGAGTAAGAACACCAAGAAGATCTGGAATCCCCTGGAAACTCATGTAAGAACCTGTAGAGTCAGAACCTCCAGAACCTCAGGCACTTCTTCTCCAGGCTGTCTCCTCATGTTGCTGTGATGCTTGGCAGAACCTTGGAAACATCCGGAAGCTGCTGGAGATGCTGCAGGCGTCAAAAGCCCACAGAGACAAACAGCCGCGGAGCAGGAGGCACCTGACAGGCTTAAATTAGGAAACAGAGGCTCAGTTTGAGAAGAGGAGCCAGGGAGGAGCCAGAGGAGGAGCCACAGCGCCTCCTGGTGGTGGGAGGCAGCGCCTGCAGGTGGTGACCTCCTCAGCTTCCTCCAGGCTCCTTCAGACAAGAGAAGCTCTCTGTCTGCTCATCTGAGAATTCTTTCAGAGTGAACAATGAAGAAGAGAAGACAGTGAATCAGTCTGTCCTTTATTGCTTCATTCTCACACTTTCCTTTATTTACACTCAAACTGCTGCTCTGCCTTACCTCCACTCACACAATCGCTCCGAAAACCTGCTTAAGAAACATCCAGTTCAGTGTTTTCATCGTATGGATTATAGAGTAAATCTGAGCCTCGTACATTCACAGAGATATTAAAGTTCCTAAACTCACAGGTTTCATCATAAAAACCTACACGATCACAGTCACGTGTCCGTCACGGCCTCGCTATCTGCTACGTTATCTCAGAAACAGGTTCGAGGCTTGAGGATGAAGAGACGCTACGGAGGAACCACTCCCCTCCAGAGTCAGAGATACAAACATCGAACCAAGAGAAGAACCAAGAAGAACAGAGAAGAAGAAGAAGCAGCGCTATAAAACATGCAGCAGGCCGGCAGACAGGGGGTGCTGTGAGGTCAGAGGTCAACAGAGGTCAGAGGTCACAGGAAGTGAGGAAGCCACTGTGAGGGGAGCTCCCACATCCAACCAGTCAGAATGTCTCTAACAGCCTCAGTCCTCCTGCTCCTGGTGTCTCCAGGAAGACCTCGTCATCCTCCTCCTCCTCTTCCTCCCCCTCCTCCTCTTGCTCCTCCTCAAAGATGGCCGTCATGGGAGAGGTGAAGAGGCGTGTGCGGGCGGCAAAGCGTCGGCTGGAGGAGCAGGGAGGAGTCAGGGAGCGGGGGCGGGGGGAGGGGGAGGACAGGAAGAGGAAGTGGGAGGAGGAGGAGCAGGGGGGGAGGAGCAGGTCTCTGCGCCTCCATCGGAGCATCAAGGGGAAGGTGAGGGAGGCAGGAGATAGGGGAAGCTGTAAGGTGAGGGAGGGGGGAGGGGTTTCTGCCAGGGGGGCGGAGCCAGAGGCAGGAGCCCCGCCCACTCTGAGCCGCTCCACCGCTGAGACCCGGGGGGCGGAGTCAGCCCGCACGCCACGACGCAGCAGCAGCGACTTGAAGCTGTCGCTACGACCCGACCTCTGACCCCTGGGAGGGGGGGGGGGCGAGGGGGGCTGAGGGGGAAGGCAAGGGGGAGGAGGAAGAGGAGGAGGAGCGCCGGTCCTCTTCAGAGTCCCTCCTGCCCAACATTTTCCTCTTAGACCTGGAGGGAGGAGACGAGGAGTCAGCGTCACCTTCATCATCTCATCAAGTTTCTCCCCAACGACCAAAAAGTGATCATGTATCTAGAGAAGGACATAGGGGTCGGTGGATCTATCTATCTATCTATCTATCTATCTATCTATCTATCTATCTATCCAATCAACTGTCCAATCACAGCTTTACCTGCAGATAAGCCCCGCCCACCTGTGGGGGGTCAGGCTCTGCCTTCCCATACTGCACTGCTGCAGAGGCCGTGAGGGGGGGCAGAGCAGACAAGTGAGAACGAGTGTGTGTGTGTGTGTGTGTGTGTGTGTGTGAGTGTGTGTGTGTGTGTGTGTACCTGTGTATGACAGCGAACAGGTCCTCTGTGCTGCGGGGGGAGGAGGAGGAGGAGATCAGCTGATCAGCGGAGACGTTGAAGAGAAGGCCAGCTGATCAGAGAGGAGAAGAACACAACATCTGAATCTGACGTCGATGTAGTATTATGGTCTGGACAGTCAGGAAACAGCTGTTCACACAAACAGTATCAACATGAATATTCACGTTCACATGTGGAGACAGAGCTCTGTCACTCACCTTCTGCAGGCGTCTCCTTCACCTCTGACCTCCACGGGTCTGCTGTTCCTTGACTCCTCCTCTCCTCCTCTTCCTCCTGGATCCTCAGGTCAGGCAGCGACAGCTCCCCCTGCAGGCTCTCGTTGGACAGCGCGCTGCTGAGGGAGTATCTGCTCTGACCAATCAGAGCGCAGGAGCTCTCCGAGTCGCTGCCGTCCAACGGCGCCGACGTCTTCATCACCTTCGGCCTCAGCCTCCTGAACGCTGCCTCGCATTCGTCTGCTGAGGAGGAGGAGGAGGAAGAGGAGGACGATGAAGAGGAGGAGGAGGGGGAGGGCTCCATTGCTGATGACATCATCAGCAGGTGCCCTGCCCTCCTCTTCCTCCTCCTCCTCCTGGATTTGTCTTTTCTCCTCGTGGTCGACTTCAGCATCATCAGCATTGCCGTTGCCTTGACAACACGCTCCTCCTCCTCCTCCCTCTTTTCTTTCTCCTCCTTCTCCCTCCTCTCCTCCTCCTCGTCTTCAGCCAGAGATGACCTCATCATTCTCTGAGGGAACGAGGTCTCAGATGTTCCCAGTGTTCCTGAGGAACCACAGAAACCACTGTTCTGACTGGTCTGACTAGTCTGACGAGGACTGGTGTGACTGGTGTGACTGGGACTGGTCTGACTGGGTCCCGGGGGGTCTGACCAGGTCCTGGTCCTGGTGGTTTCCATGGTAACTTCGGTTCTGGTCCCTGCAGGGAGGAGCTCTGGTCTGCTCCTCCTAGAGGAGCTCAGCAGGAGCTCTGGCTTCTTGTGAGGGACAGGAGGCTTCTGCTTTGGGGGGGCGCTGCAGGGTGGGGGCATGGCCTCAGCAGGAGGGGGCGGTGCTGTGGGCGGGGCCTGTGGTTGGTCGGCAGCAGGCTGTGCTGTGATTGGCCGGCTCGGGCTGAGGTCAGGTTTCCTGGGCAGCGTCGGCTTCTCTGGGGAGCGAAGCTTCTTGCTCCTCGGAGGTTTAGTGATCGGTCTCCTCCGAGCTGTGTCTCCTCCCAGAGTCTGCTGCTCCACCATCTTCAACTCCTCCTGGAGCAGCCTTGTTTTCTGGTCTGGAGATTCTCCAATGTTCTCTTCAGACTGTGACGGGTTGGAGGAGGGTTCCAACGTGTGGATGTGGTTTGTGTCTGCATACATCAGAAGCCAGGGCTCATCAGAGCAGCCTGAGGAGGTTCCTCTCCACTCTGGATCCTCTCTGGCTGGTTTCTGCCTGGTTGGTTCCTCTTTGACTGATTCCTCCTTGGCTTGTTCCTCTGTGGTTGGTTCCTGTCGTTGCAGGTTTATAGGAGCTTCACAGACGTGGAGAACATCACCACGCTGGAGGTTCTGAGGTTCTACAGCAGGTGTTTCTAGGCTCTCAGAGGTTGTGGGGGTGTAGGAACCATGAAGATCTTCTGCAGAGTTTCCACAACCGGAACCAGAACCTTCTCCCTCCTCAAGAAGGTTCCTCTCATGGTTCACTGCAGAGCGGAGCTTCACCTCCTGCAGCTCCTGAGCTGTGACCAGAGGAGGTGCAGCTCCTCGCAGCCAAGGAGGGAGCAGGCAGGAGAGGGAGGGTAGGGGGGGCGGTGGGGGAGGAGGGGGGAGCTCTGGAAGATCTGATAACTCTGAGGAAGATGGAGGAGGTGAAGATGGAGGAGGGGGAGGAGGAGGGGGAGGAGGGGAGGACGGGGAAGGTGAAGGATGGGAGGACTGTCTGATGGCATAGGAGTAGGGGGGAGGGGGAGGCCGAGAGGTGGGAGGAGGAGGAGGTGGAGGAGGAGGAGGAGGGAGACAGGCTGGGGGAGGAGGAGGTGCAGCAGAGACTCTAGTGATGGAGAACAGAGGAGCAAGGGGAGGAGGGGGAGGAGGAGGTGGAGGGGGAGGCGGAGGCGGAGGAAGGGGGAGGAGGGGGTGTCTGGAGGAGTCTGAGGAAGTGCAGGAGGAAAGGGAGGAGGAGGAGGAGGACAAGGAGGAGAAGAGGGAGGACTTCCGCTCTGGCACTGGGGGCTTCGTCCTGCTCCTGGGGAGGGAGGAGGAGGTGACGGGAGGGAGGGGCAGGGGGGAGGAAGGGGTGAGGGGGGAGGAGACAGGCGTCCCAGGGGTGGGGGTGTTGGACTGGCTGGAGTAACCGCTGGAGGGGGAGGCCAGGCGCTGCAGGGGGGGGGCGTGGCTGCCTGGGGGGAGGAGGGAGGAGGGGGGAGGAGGAGGAGGAGGAGGAGGCAGCGGCTCGAAGGAGGAGGTGGTCCGGGTGGGGGCACTGCTGCTGCCCCGACGCACCCATGGGTCTGAGAAGCTAAGGGGGGAGGAGCAGGGGGAGGGACGAGGAGAGGAGCAGGGGGAGAAACGGGAGGAGGAGCAGGGGGAGGGACGGGAGGAGGAGCGGGGGGAGGATCGGCCGCGGCGTCTCAGCGAGTCACAGCGGAGCGGGGGAGGAGGGGGGCGGCGACTCTTCCTCAGGGAGAAGCTGCGGGAGGAGCAGGAGGAGGAGCTGCACCTCCTCTGCCCCAGGCTGAGAGAGGGGCCGGGGGAGGAGCTCCGCGAGGCGGGAGAGGAGCGTCCTGAGGCCGGGAGGAGTGGCTCACAGCTCAGGGAAGAGTGGGAGGAGTGGGGAGGAGGTGGGGGAGGAGCCTCCTCCTCCAGCAGCTGGAAGCTGAACTGAGAGTCAGAGTCAGTGATGGAGGAGCAGGAGGAGCCTGGACGACACTGGGAGGACTGGTCATACTGGGGGGAACAGGAGGACTGGGCGGGGTGTGTGGAGTCACTCAGGCACCAGGGGGACTGGGAGGCGGAGCAGGAGGGAGACTGGGGGAGGAGGAGGTCACTCTGTGTGTCCAGTGACTGAGGGAGAAGAAGCAGAAACAGTTACCACATGAACAGTCTCGGTGCAGTTCCCCTCCAGACCAGCAGGAGGTGCTGACAGAGGGAAGTGCTTCATGTTTGGAGGAGGTACAGACTGTGGATGGACTGACCTGGCAGCAGGAGCAGGAGGTGCTGAGGCTTCTGTAGGGGGCGCTGCAGCTGCTGCAGCTGCTGCAGCTGCCCTCAGAGTTCAGGGAGGAGGTGGTGGCCAGGCGGGGGAGGCTGAGGCGCTCCGAGGAGCAGCAGGAGGTGGAGCATGAGACAGAGCTGGCAGGGTGCTGGGGGGAGGGCAGGGGGGAGGAGGGGGAGGTAAGGGAGGCCATGAGGCTTGACAAGCCCTCCCCCCTTGGGGCACGGATCCTCCTGCTGAGGGACTTCCCTCTGGCTCCTCCCTGCTGCTCCTCCTGATCCACCTCCTCAGCCCTGGAGGGGAGAGGAGCTCTGCCTACTGTGGAGTAATGAGCTGGGGGAGGCGATGAGGGGGAGGCTGGGGAGGAGAGCGGGGAGGAGTCAGATGCTTTCCATGGAGGACTCCTCTTCAGGTCGTCATGGAGACCTGTCACTGTGCGCCGCCGGCTCAGACGCGGTCGCCGTGACAACGAGTCAGAGTTGGAGGCGGTCCTACGGAAACTGGCCTGGCGGTCGAAGCTCTCGCCTGACACACACACACACACACACACACACACACACACACACACACACAATGTGAGGCTCTAGTATCAACTCTGAGATTACAGGTTCAATTTCAGTTCAGGTCGACATTTGTCCCTGTCCCTCTACCTGTCCCTGTCCCTCTACCTGTTCCTGTACCTGTCCCTGTCCCTCAACCTGTTCCTGTCCCTGTCCCTCTACCTGTTCCTGTACCTGTCCCTCTACCTGTTCCTGTCCCTGTCCCTCTACCTGTTCCTGTACCTGTCCCTCTACCTGTTCCTGTCCCTGTCCCTCTACCTGTTCCTGTACCTGTCCCTCTACCTGTACCTGTGATGTTGATGGGGACGATGTCAGCAGGTATGGCCTCGGCCTGCTGCCTCATCCTCTCCTCAGGTGTGGGGAGGTGTGGCCGGATGTCAGGCTCCGCCTCCAGCGGCTCTTCAGCCTCAGAGGGCGGAGTCAGGATGCTCCAGCAGGAAGTGGGCGGGACTGGGGTCAGGACCAGAGGGGTCAGAGGTCGCGTGTTGGTCAGGATGAAGTGTTCGTCTTCATCGGAGAAGACTGAGGACTGGACACACACACACAGACACACACACACACACACACACACACACACACACACACACACACACACACACGTGAGTCACACACCTTCAGCAGAGTAATGTTCCGTGTGGAAGTTCAGCAGGGAGAGTCTGGGAGCAGCATCTTAACTAGTGGGAGGAGCTGGGCTCAACTGGTCTAACAGGATCACTCTACTACTACTAGTCTACTAGTCAGTTCAGTATTTACCTCCCTCCTCCAAACTGAAAACCTGAAGCAAACTGAGAAACAGGACTGAGAGAAAAAGTCCAGGACTCTGGTCCTCTGAGACCAGGACCAGCACCAGGACCAGGACCGGGGGGGTGAGACAGAGAGGGTGAAACAGAAGGTGAGACAGGACATGATGAGATACATTATGACATCATAAGGTGAGAGCAGTGATACATAGTGACCAACAGAGGGCGACAAAACACTGAGACCATGATAGCTGTGGGTCAATGAGCTGTTACTGTCCAGCTACTAACTTTATAAACAGGGCGGTCAGCCTGTTCTCAGCCTGTTCTCAGCCTGTTCTCAGGCTGTTCTCAGCCTGTTCTCAGCCTGTTCTCAGCCTGTTCTCAGGCTGTTGTCAGGCTGTTCTCAGGCTGTTCTCAGGCTGTTCTCAGCCTGTTCTCAGCCTGTTCTCAGGCTGTTCTCAGCCTGTTCTCAGGCTGTTCTCAGGCTGTTCTCAGGCTGTTGTCAGGCTGTTGTCAGGCTGTTGTCAGGCTGTTGTCAGGCTGTTCTCAGCCTGTTCTCAGCCTGTTCTCAGCCTGTTCTCAGCCTGTTCTCAGCCTGTTCTAAGGCTGTTGTCAGGCTGTTCTCAGGATGTTCTCAGGATGTTGTCAGGCTGTTTTCAGCCTGAGAACAGGCTCTTTATGGCTTGTTTTCCACTGCCTGTGAAATCTTTGTGCGTCAGTACAAAGGACTGTGACCTCGTCAGGCAGCCGCTCTCTGCATAGTGGGAACTATAGATCCACAGAGTCTAGAACTCTCTGCAGGAGGCTGGGAGAGAGGCAGGTTATGATGACCCTTTAGGAGGATGTTCTCTGACCTCCACATGGAGCAGCTCAAGACTGAGCAGGTGTTATTCTACTTTACTGTACTCTATCTTATTCTACTCTGTTGTTCTCTTCTGGACTGTGAGCTTCCAACTTAACTCCAGTTTCTGTGTCACCTGTGTGAAGGTGACGCTGCAGCTGCTCATTCATATTCATGAGGTGGTGTCCACGCTAACATCATGTGTGTGCGTGTGTGTGTGTGTGTGTGTGTGTCCTACCATCCTCCTGCTTTTGTCCTTCCACCGCCTGCGCATGCTGCTGCCCTCTGATTGGTCGAGCCCTGGGGCCGGGGGGCTCGGTGGGCGGGGCTTGGAGCTGCTGCTGGGGGGGCTGGAGACATGCTGACTCAGCCCATTACACACTGCACACACACACACACACACACACACACACACACACGCACACACACACACACACACACACACACACCGCAGCACACGTACGTCAGAGAACAGACGGCAGGTGAACAAAGCTCAGTCAGCTAATAACTAATCACAGATCAGAAGAGAGATAAAGCAATCAATCGATCAATCAATCAATCAATCAATCAATCAGTCAGTCAGTCAATCAATCTCTTCCTGGATCAATCAGTGATCATGATGATTTCTGTGTGATCACAGAGTGATGTGGGAAAGCGCTGCAGCAGCTGAACTAACGTTTCCTCTTGAACTTGAATCAATCAGTCAACCAATCGATCGATCGATCAGTAGATCAGCAGCTGTGATTGATACGGCTGAGGTGAATGGAGCTGCACTGAGAGAGTGTGAGGGGGGGCTGCAGCTGAGGTGGTGCAGTCTGCAGCACCGTGTGTGTGTGTGCTGCAGCAGAGATAAACTACAATTGGCTTTTCCACCAAGGTGTGTGTATGTGTGTGTCCATTAGAGTGTGAACACACACACATACATATGTGCTTGCAGAGTATGTGAGACAGCAGCAGTGATGTGTGTGTGTGTGTGTGTGTGTGTGTGTGTGTGTGTGTGTGTGTGTGTGTGTGTGTGTGTGTGTGACCCCTGACCTTGCAGGTCGTCGCTGCCTTGTCTCCTCCCAGGGATGAAGACCAGACCCTGCTGAGGCTTCTGGGTGCTGTAGTGGACAGACCACTTCCTGTCTGCATCGCCCGCTGTTGGGGGGGGCAGAGCACAGTGATCTCTGAGGATAATCTCATTTCAGCAGATTCACACACACACACACACACACACACACACACACACACACACACACACACACACACACACACACACACACACTGTCTCTCTCTCTCTTCAAGGTGACCGCCCACAGACTCCAGCCTCAGGCCTTTTGTTTGGAAGGAGCTGCAGACTGAAGAAGCTTCCAGTCAATCCTCCAGGTCCTGGGACTTGATGGACAGAATAAGGAGTCAAGGGCGGTCCTTGAAGTAATGCATGGGCTCCAGGGGTCCTTGAAAAGTATGAGAGGCTTTGAAGGGATTGAAGATGTTCCAGGAGACCCGGAGAAGGCACCAAAAGCCCTGAAGATGAAGAACAGGGAGCCTGGAGGTATGAAGAATACCTCAAGGGTCCGGGAAACAGTTTCAGATGTCCTAAGAAGGTACCTGGATCCCCAGACCACCAGGGCCTCTTGTTGACAAGCTTGCAGAAGGTCCTGTAGTGATGGACCAGGTCCCAGGAGGTCCTGGAGGTCCTGCAGTGGCTCAGCTGTGCTGTTGCTATGGTGACAAGAGTTTGGGCCTGATCCAGGACCTGGATCCACCTGTCCTGTCTCCAACAGCCAATCAACGAGCAGCATGCTATGAGGTCATCTGTCCAAGCCAGACACACACACACACACACGCACACACACACACACACACACACTCACCTCGAGTCCTGCTGAGATATTTGAGGACAGATTTGATCGCCGCTCCGATCAGAACCATAACGACGCCACACACTCACTCGAACACACACACATAGGCACAGACTCACCCACACACAGGCAGACAGTGGACACACACACACACACAGACACAGACACACACACACATACACTCCCGAGGCTGCAGCAGACGGAGCAGCAGCAGTGATGCAGCTCCTCTCTCCTCCTCACTCTCTCTGCCGCTCACTCGCCTGCACACTCACTCCCCTTCCTTCCCTGCTCCGCCTCACTCACACACACACACACGCACACACACACACACTCTCTCAGAGCGGATGTGCCATGTTGGCAGGAAGCCAGCACATGTGTGTCCTTTATGTGTGTCGCCAGGTGATGAAGGTTACCACAAATACTGCATTAGAACACACGCACGCACACACACACACACAAAATGCCGACAAAGCTTTGTAGATGAAGGGAGAAGAAGAAAGGGAATTGATAGTGTGTGTGTGTATGTGTGTGTGTGTGTGTGTGTGTGTGTGTTCATCTTTTATTCTGTGTGTTTCATTCCGTTTCTGCTCCTTCATGTTTTTGCTTCTATCTGTGTGAGGACACATTGCCTCGTCACAGCTCCAGGATGAAGGTCTGACACCTGGAAGGTCCTGGAATGGTTCTATGAGCCGCCTTAGGGACACATGAAGAGTCTTTGCGGACATGCACAAGGTCCTTGAGGACTGGTGAGAGGCCTTTTCAAGGTCTTTAGGGGCAGATCAGAGGAGGCTTCATAACCTCAGCAGGGTCCTTGAATTGTCTGTCAGTATTCTGACTCAATGACTTCACAGCTCAAAGTGTGTGTGTGTGTGTGTGTGTGTGTGTGTGTGTGTGTGTGTGTGTGTGTGTGTGTGTGTGTGTGTGTGTGTGGAGCTGCTTCACCTTCATCTTCACCTTCATCAGCATCACAAACTGGGACAGTTCCAGCCTGAAGTGTGTTAACGATGCTAACGATGCTAACAGACAGTGTTAACGATGTGGGCCAGTGGAGCAGCTAATTACTGCTGTGGTCCTGCTGACACCTGTCTGTCTGTGTGTGTGTGTGTGTGTGTGTGTGTGTGTGTGTGTGTGTGTGCGCGTGCATGCTCCTGTTTTAATTAGTCTATTAATTGTGTGGTAACTAGGCCACACCCTCATTGTGTCACTGAGGGTAAATTTAGTCTGAGCAGGAGAAGGAAGACCTGGTTCTCTGCTGTCCAATCAGAGCAGACTTCCTGCTCCAGAACCAGAATCTGAGCTGGTGTGTAGGTCTGGACGTGAGCTGGTCGAGATCTGGAACTGAGCTGGTCTAGAACTGGACCTGAACTGGTCTAGAACTGGACCTGAACTGGTCTAGAACTGGACCTGAGCTGGTCTGTAGGTCTAGACTCTGAGAGCAGGAGGCAGCAGCTGCATCTCAGACCAGACATCTGTTGTTTCAGGAATTAGTCTTTAACCAGGCAGCGTATGGAGCTGCAGGTAATCCCTGCTCACACACCCACCCACATGCGCACACACACACACACACACACACACACACACACACACACACAAGCACACATGCATGGAGGAACAGGCACACACTTCCATATTATACACACAAGGGAGTTAATTAAGAAAGATGGAGATCCAGTGTTAGTGTGTGTGTGTCTGCAGCTGCCGAGGAACGAATACAAAAACTGAGAGGAGGCAGAACCACCCAGGACCAGAACCACCCAGGACCAGAACCACCCAGGACCAGAACCACCCAGGACCAGAACCACCCAGGACCAGAACCACCCAGGACCAGAACTAGAACCACCCAGACCTAGAACCATCCAGAGCCAGTCGGACTGGGGCCCTTCAGGATCAGGACCAGGGGACTTGGCAGATGGACCAGGAGTCTGACCAGGGTCTGAACGAAGCAGAACCAGAATCAGGATCTAAGCTAGGTTCACGTCTTTACCCAGAATGCTCTGCTGTACCTTGCTGCAGAAGGGGTGTGGCCTGTGTGGCGTCGGACTTGGAGCTCCTCCCCCTCCTCAGCCGGAAGCTGAAGACACCTCTGCGGCTCCTGCTGGGCCGGTACTGGTACTGTGGCGGTGCTTCGGGCTCCCTGCAGGGGGGCGGGGCTAGGAGGGGGGAGGGGCCGGGCAGGGAGTAGAGGGGGCGGCGCTCCCGGGTGGGGGGGCAGGAGCCGGTGCAGCTGCGCTGGGGCAGGACGGGGCAGGTGGAGCGGGGCAGGTAGAGGGGCGGGG